>OW618035.2:12430371-12612830 GCA_939531255.2 Thera britannica | reverse complement strand
GTGAAGAAGTTTCAAGAACTGAAAATTCTTATAGTAAAATAATTTATTATTGAACCAAGAGATTCCGGATCTCTGAATGAAACATGAAATGAATTAGATCAAGAACTAAAACTTCTTTACTGAAGAACACGGTTTTAAAATCAATAATAATGACATTATTCGTTGGAGACAATCTGATCTTCGTATGAAACATGACATGCGTTGGACCAAGAAGTGAGATTTCTTACAGTGAAATACACTATTATTGAGCCAAGAGATTTCTGATCTCTGTATGAAACATGAAATGAATTAGATTAAGAACTGAGACTTCTTTACTGAAGAACGAGGGTTTCAAATCGATAATAATGATATTATTAGTTGGAAACAAACTGATCTTCGTATGAAACATTTTATGCTTTGAGCTAAGAACTTAGATATCTTTTAGTGAAATACATAATTATTAGGCCAAGAGATATCTGATCTCCTAATGAAACATGCAATGAGTTAGATCAAGAACTAAAATTTCTTAACTGAAGTTCAACGATTTAAAATCAATAATAATGACACTATTCGTTGAAGACCATCTGATCTTCGTATAAAACATTCATACATTGAACCAAGAACTGGGATTTCTTTCAGTGAAACACATTATAATTGAGCCAAAAGAAGTCTGATCTCCGAATGAAACATACAGTGAATTACATCAAGAGCTAAAACTTCTTCAGTTAAGTAGGTACACGTTCTTAAATCAACAATATTAACATTATTGGTTGGAGACAATCGGATCTCCGTATCAATTGCTTATTGTTGTTGAATTAAGAACTAAACTTCTTTACTGAAATGAGTATAAGTATTGATCCAAAAACATTCATATTATTCTTGCGAAACAATCTGATCTCCGTATAAATGTTTTAATATTATTAAACTAAGAAATAAAACTTCTTCACTAAAAATGCATGATCATCGAACTAAGAACATTAAGACTTTATATTTAAGACAACCTGATCTCCGGAGAATAACTTATGTTATTGAACTAATAGCTAAAACTTCTTAACTGAAGAGCAGCAACTGTTACTAAGATTGTTGGCATTCTTCATTAAAGATAAATTATTCTCAGTGTGAAAATAGAATTAATTGATGCAAGAATTTAAACTGCTTCACTGAAATATGCAGTAGCACACAGATAAGTAAATACCATTCTTCTTACAAATCATTTATTTTTCATACGGAGAACTTATTTTCTTGTAAGAAAACTCCGGGATCCATTGGACAAAGTGTTCAACTGAGAAAAGCATTATACTTAAAATTATTATTTAATCACAAGTATGCAAATACTCGAAGGAAGACAAATATCTTGACTTAAACATTTATTTACTCGTATTGAAAATAGTTCTGTTTCAATACAAGCATTTATTGTTTTCCCCATATATGAATCAGGGAAATTCTTGACCAATAGATATATTCTTGATCAGAAACAATATCATTTCTTGACCAATAAATATATTCTAGATGAAGGAGGATATGAGATATCCTCATAAATACCAAGAATAAATTCGATGATTACATGCTATATTTAAGACATAATGGTATTAAATATGAGAATTTAGGATTCTTAACTTAAAAAAATGTATTTGCTTATGCAAAGACAACGTTGCTTTTCTATTGCAAGAACATATATTGTCTTAATTTGTGAATATATATACTTGGAAGGAGAATTAATAACAAGACAAATATTTACTAATTTTAAGAATATATTGTTTTCCCCATATATGAATCACGCAATGTCTTGACCAAGGGAAATATTCTTGGTTTAAAACATATTTTTTTTTCCGTGTACATAGTGGTATTATTTTAATTATTCGTACGTTAAGTTTTAAACATAGACATTACATTTTTTACAACTTAAAGCTGTTTTATTATAATAATTATTATATTTAGGTACATTTATTTTATATTTTACTGCATTAATCATGTTAGTGAACTTCATGTCTCAAATCACACGCGCCCCCCCTTCATAAATCAAAATTAAAAAGAAATTACTGGCACGTGAGGCTTTACATCTATAAGCTTCAAGTTTTACGCAGTGCGGTGCATCGTAGGGCACGTTCTTAACGTAAGTGACCTGCGAGACAATGCTTTTAATCTATTTATCTTCAAACGTCAAAACGTGATTTGTTGTAGGGGCGCTAGATTTAGGTCGGAATATAATCTTCATATACTTCAAGTTTATTAGTTTGTATGGTAAACCATTTGATTAAAATCATATTATGTTAAAATATCTCATGACTATAACTAAAGGCACAGCTTGATGATAAAAATAAACGCTTTTTATTGTGACGGAAACAGCACCTTAAACTGACTGTGTGATTTCTCACATTACCTAAATTAGAAATTCAGTAGAATAGAACCATCAAGAATAAAAAAATAAAGCCTACCTATTTATATTATTTAAAATAAAACAGATCTTAGGCAAATTAATCAGCCCTACTGTCAATTTATTATTTCAAGAATTATTCATAATGAATAATTTGAATTTATGACAGAATATTCAATAATGTCAAAGTAATAATGATCTCATTCAAATTTCATGGTCTCAATGAGAAAATAAATTCCCTATAGAAACATGATGGATCCAGCGAGAATTATAAAATATGTCGAGAAAAATAAAATAGAAAAATAACACATTTGCAAAATTAGCCTGAATTTTTAAATTTAATAAAAAAATATGATAAACTATAATTATTTTAGGTCGAAAAGTAATTTTCTTACTTCTCAAATTGATCGTGTTCTCGGTTTTTAATTTACGAAGTAACTTAACCGAGTTTGTTCAGAACATATTATTATCCAAACAAGAGATTCAGTGGTAATATATAAAAAAAAAACTTTGGTTTAGTAGTAAAGTTCAATAAAAATCTGTCAAATATATACACTTGAATATCAGGGGTGCAATTCTAGCAACACAAACCACTCAAGCGATCGCTGAAATCGAAGGAGTTGTCAGTTTTCATTTGAAAAATTTGAAAATTGAACGCAATTCTAGAAACAGAAATCACTCAAGCGATCGCTGAGTTCGACGTGAGTTGTCAATTATTGTTTGAAAAATTTGAAAATGGAACGCGGATTCAGCGCTCACTAGTTTAGTTCTTTCGTAAGGCGATACCTCGTGTCCCTACGAATCTCTAGATATCTACGTCCATACCTCCATAGCTTCAGATTAGACTAGATGTTCCTACATTACGATGAACGACATGGTTGACACCTTCCGATAGCGTGACTCTCTCCCAGGACCACGGCGTCGGAATCCGCCGGCGGACCTTCGCTGCTGTCATGTTGTCTCTGAAAATGAAAAAAGGCTGTTATTTAAGACTTGCTGATGGAACAATCATGGCCCCGCTGATGTTAAGTGGTTAGTATCGCATAAGGAACTCTTTCTTTGGGGCCAATCGGGTACTGATACAATTTATAACTTTTGAAACTATCATGGTTTTTAACACTATTTTTATGAAACAACGGGATATTTACCATGATTAAATTTTGATGAGTTGACTTCCGATATTTCATCCACTACGCGTCCTGATACCGTCAGTGTTGTGTGTCGAAATCGACAAAATAGTGAGAATGGAACCAATAGTAGTCTCGAAACCAATAAAAGAGTGCGAAAGAGGGTAGATCGATTTATCTGCCAATAACATTTCTTTTACTCGTGGACTTCAGTTCAACCGTGGTCCGTGATCATGGTGCATGCAACCGAAATATCGGAAGTCAACTCATCAAAATTTAATCATGGTAAATATCCCGTTGTTTCATAAAAATACTGATACAATTTAGTTTTTCAAATCGGCTCATAAATGACGAAATTATGCAATAACAAACATTAAAAAAAACGTAGTAGTAGGTAGATAATACACATAAATATAATAATATGAAAATATTTAAAATATCTTCCCTTCCCTATAAAAACACAAAGCCGTATTTAGAAACAGTGCTTGAGTCTGAGTCGAGCCTCAAGCATTATTTTTTAATACGAGCCTTATAGTTTTGCTATGAACATATTGTAAGGCAGCTCTGATGGCTTGAGGAAAGACGCGAGTTTGATCCTGTAGGTTTTTTGAGGTAACCTTTTACAAACTTGTGTTTGACTTCTTGTGTGTTTCATCACCATCACCATCATTATCAGCCTGAAGAAATCCACTGCTGGACATAGGCCTCCCCTACACATAACCAGGAAAAACGATTCTAAACCCTTTCCATCCTTCGACTTCCCGCGATTTTAACTATGTCGTCGGTTCATCTAGTGGCCCTACGTTTCGTCTTCCGGTTCGTGGTCGCCATTCGAGAACCTTTATTCCCCAACGGTTGTCGGTTCTTCGAGCTATATGTCCTGCCCATTGCCACTTCAACTTACTTATTATAAATAAATAAATATTGCGGACAAACCACACAACACTATCTAGCCCCAAACTAAGCAGAGCTTGTAATATATACCAGCTATGTCGGTGACCTTGGTTCTTCTCGGATATCCTCATTTCTGATTCTATCACGTCTTGTGTTCTTATTTACCTTTAACTCTGTAGCTAAGCTGCGGAATGTGTCTTCAACATTAGTGTTATCCTTTGCCGATGTCTCCATAACAAACATGATCTCGGGCACGTATCGGCAGAACGACTGCGGCTCATTCGGTTCCACCTCTCTTTGTTCCGTGAGGTCGCATTTGTTTCCAATAAGAGATACTATGACGTTTGACGATGTGTACCTCCTCACTTCTTCTATCCATTTTTGTAGTGACAAAAATGTAGACCTTTTTGTGATGTCGTACACTGAAATTTGTAGAAAATAAAAAAACAGAAAGTAATAGAGTAGGTAAGTAACTTAAGGGGCCGGCGGAGGGCGCATTTTCATACAAACGTAATACCAAAATGATTACTAGTTTAGGCAGATTTTCACTATATTATTGTAATAACGGTATTCATATAGTATTTATCTAGGTTCCTGAACAGTTTTTATTTTAAATTACTTACCTCAAATGAAATAATCACCAATCGCATTTTACACATTTTTTTCATTGAAAATTGAGATTGCTTAAATTAGTAATCATTTTGGTATTACGTTTGTATGAAAATTCGCGCTCCGCCGCCGGCCCCTTAACAATTTTTTAAATTAAATTAGCGTACCTACCACGTCTATGCGGGGAACCCTAATAATATTACAATCTAGCCAAGTAGGCTAATGAGCAATTTTGCTTTAACTTAGTTTTATACATACATATACATATGTATAATAAGTATTACGCACTTTTCTTGCTGTCTCTATTTAAGGTTTACATAATCCTTGCTTATATTCTCTTGTCTTCAAACCAAGTGTGGTGAAAGGATTTGAAGTGCAGTCAAAGAGGCTCCTTTCAAATGTTTTAGAACTTTTTAGGTTCTACGACATGCCGGTTTCCTCACGATGTTTTCCTTCACTGTTTGAGAGTACTGGCATAGTGCACTTCCGATAATGTCGTATATGGAATATAAGTAATGGAATATTTGAATATTAAATCCTCTTTATAAATAGCCTCGCATCCACATTCTAAAGTGCCAGGAGCAAGGGGTTTTTATTACATACATCGACATGTATTAAAAAAACCCTTCCAACCCCAAAAAAAAAAGCAGTTCGGAGACAGGTCGAGGCAACAGGGTAGGCACAGGCAACGCAACGACATCCCCCTTGGTGTTGTTGATGAATATGGGTGACGGTGACCTTTACCATCAGGTGGGCCGTAAGCTTGTTTGTCTATCTTTTACATAAAAAACGGTTCAAAAATAGAATTATGACGAAAAGCAGTTTTGAAGATACACATAAAACTTGTTTATGTATTAGCATAGGAGGTATGTACTATAGAATAGAACAATAGCAATGTATAACTGTTTCAGGAAAGTTGATTAATGTTTGCAGTACACAGTCTGCATTTGTTATGAGTTGACTTGATCAATATTTTGATAAAATCAATTGAGTCATACAATAATGTTGTGTATTTTATTATAGCTGTAATCAAATTAATGGCCAGTAATAATGATAAGACTTGTTTTGAAGAATTACACATATTAATAAACTGAATAGTTTAGGATCTTATTAGTTAATGAATAAATAATAAATGGCTCCGTTATAACTCCGAGCCTGAGGAACTTTACCTAAGATCCACTACATGCAGCTTATTTTAAATGATGTCTTTAATATCTCACCTATAATAACTCCATTGGCAGAACGATAATAGCTCTGAGTTATAGTCCTAAATCTTTCTTGACCAGCAGTATCCCATATCTGTAGCTGAAATTAGATTTTGTGAGTATGCTTTCAATACAATTATAGAAATCCAATAAACAAATGCTGCCTAGAGACTCACCTTGACTTTCTTTCCATCAACTATTAGCGTTTTCATAGAAAAATCTACACCTATTGTATTTCCGTGTCTCTCTATGAAGTTCCCAGATTTTAAACGTTGCACAATGCATGTTTTTCCAGTGCCGCAGTCGCCGATAAGAACGATTTTAAACAGGTAGTCGAAATGTTCGTCTGGTACGCTCATCAGCGTATTAGGATTACGGCTACTCATGGTTTAATTTTAAATTAATTACGGAGAGAGTGTAAAACACCACATACACCCACTGTTTACGTTTTTCATATGACAGACAGTTACATTTTTTTATCGTTCTCTCTGTAAAGGGTAGGCTTAAGTCTGTTTATACATACAAGAGCATCTTACCTTTATCGTTTGCTTGTCAATGTCAAAATTACTAATGTCATTTCTATATGTATGTCAAACAATATCAACAAACAAGACCTGACAATATTGCGAAGAAATGAGAAAATGGAATTTGATTTTGCTGAAAAATATAATAATCTCACTGTAATTTGTTCACATCACCTTTATTTAAAAACTGAGTAAGATAGAATTGATAGAAAATGTGGTCAACTGGATATCTTCATTACGTTGTGGCCGTATGCCTTACCGGCATAGCACTTGCACTCGGTGTTGAGGTAAACATTTAATTAATTATCTTACTCTCCCTGCAGCCCCAAAGGATGGTAACAACAACAAATGTATAAATATTTATTGCCTACAACCGTAGATGTGCTAACACTTTTATTGTGTTTGTATTTATTTATTGCTTTCATGTGTAAGATGATTTTTAAATTTTAGGGGGGAGGGGGGTCGTATCATTATCCTTAGCTTTTGTTTTGTAGGCCTACCTATTTGCATAATGCTAGCATGTTTCAGACTGCCTTTTTCTAAATTTCAGATACCAGAAGCATTTCAGAAGTCGAACCACTCCAATAACTGGGCAGTTTTAGTCGATACATCACGTTTTTGGTTCAACTATCGCCATGTAGCCAATGTGCTGTCTATCTACCGCAGTGTCAAAAGACTAGGCATTCCAGACAGTCAGATAATTCTGATGATATCTGACGATATGGCGTGTAACCCAAGGAATCCGCGACCGGCGACAATATTCAATAATGCACATGAACAGATCAATGTTTATGGAGATGACGTTGAAGTGGACTATCGTGGATATGAGGTAACATAACTGACAGTTATTTTATAGAGTACAGAATGTCGGCTCTGATCAAAACTACTTAACAAGGCTCCCTGACAGCGGCATCATTAGTTAAAATATGCATTATACATGGTTATGAAAAATCACTTTTATTTTAATTTTATTTTTTTTGAGAATGTCCCTATACAGCTGCAACAAGAGTTATGTTGTGAAATCTTATTGTTATTCTGTTGTACCTTTGAAGTAACTAATTGTTCTTAAAGGTCTATGGTTGAATGAAATTAATTGAATTTACTTAATTTCCGAAATCCACCTATGTACACTCTACCATACCCTAGTAGCTAAACCATATTTTAATTACTCTAAAGACACACTTCAGGTACTTCCATAATTTTGTCTACATTATACTTTCAGGTATCTGTAGAGAACTTTGTCCGACTCCTGACAGGCCGTGTTCCTCCGGACACTCCTCGCTCCAAGCGTCTACTCACTGATGAGGGCAGTAATATCCTTATCTACCTGACCGGCCATGGTGGGGATGGGTTTCTGAAATTCCAAGACTCTGAGGAAGTCACCAGCCAGGAGTTGGCTGATGCTTTAGAGCAAATGTGGCAGAAAAAAAGGTATGCTAAGTTACTCATCATCATCAGCCTGAAGAAATCCACTGCTGGTCATAGGCCTCCCCTACACATTTCCAGGAAGAACGATTCTGAGCCCTTTCCATCCACTGACTTCCTACGATCTTAACAATGTCGTCGGTCCATCTGGTGGTTGGGCGCCCTACTTTTCGTCTTCCGGTTCGTAGTCGCCATTCGAAAACCTTTATTCCCCAACAGTTGTCGGTCTTCAAGCTATATGACCTGCCCAACCTGCTAAGTTACAACTAATGCTGAAACCAGCTTGCCGATTTTCTTAGTTATAGCCAGCACATCCTGACACAAAATTGACCGCTTTGGCGTCTAATTACGGAAACAGGAGTCCTGTACAAGACACAAGATAACTGAAATTAGATATTTAAAGTATTTTATTCTCCTAAAGTATGGTCAGATTAATAATAACTTTATCAACAGTCAAACTCTACCTTTCAGATACAATGAAATATTCTTCATAATAGACACCTGTCAGGCTTCCTCTATGTATGAGAAGTTCTACTCACCCAACATCCTAGCCACAGCCAGCAGTTTGGTTGGAGAAGATTCTCTTTCGGTAAGTTTATGCTGTTTATATAACTGGCTCAAAACCTTTCTCTCTCTGATGGAGAAGACCACTTCTTTCAAAAGAATAACCTCATATTATAGCTCGTCAAAATGAAAACACCACTGGGCGTTCTCCATACATGTCAATGAAGAATTTTATTTACATCGATGATTAATGTACCCTCATATGACTCTATGTATGACTGGCCCCTCAGCTTAGTTGGTAGTAACCCTGTGCCTTCTGCGCCGTAGGCCGTGGGTTCGAGCCCCACCGAGAACAAATATTTGTGTGGTGAACACAAATGTATGTTCTCTGTCTGGTGTTATATAGTATTCTAAGAGCCTGTCCAGATGGGGCGTTTCAATTTATATTGCGTCCAGATGCCGCGTTTTACGCGCGCTCCTACGCGCGATGTATTTGGGAGGGACCCAGGGACAGTTATAAACATGGAGCCAGACAAAGCAGTCGTGTTGTGGCTTGCATACCGCAGATGGAAACGATGTAAACAAAGAGAAAGAGAAAGTCGACGATTTAATGTGCATCCAATTCTTCGTGACAGAATGACACATAGTATGTTTATAACATTATACCCAAAGCTCAGAGAACATAACGAAAAGTTTTTTAACTACTTTCGGATGTCAGTAACATCGTTTGATGATTTACTAGAAATTATCAAAATTATCACTCTCCATTTTCGTTCCAAATACGTCCACTCGCGTCGGACTCGCGCGCACCACTGGACGCAGCAATGGCACCAGAGTATCTCGACTCGCGTGGCGCTCGCGCGTAACACGTGCGAGTCGAGAGTCCAGCGCTTTGATCGCGTTTTACGCGCGATTGAGGAATCGCACGGCAGCATCTGGACGGGATGTATAGCGCTCTAGTATCTGGAGAACGCGCGTATGTTTACGCGCGAGCGGACTCGCGCGTAAAAGAATGATCAGTAAGCCAATGTGTGAACAGAAATCTTGTTTATCCATCATTTTTGCCCAACACGTTGGCCCAACACCTTGGCCCCATGTGTACAGCCGCCATAAGATATCTTATGCCGGCTGTACACATGGGGCCAAGGTGTTGGGCCAACGTGTTGGGCAAAAATGATGCATAACCAAGATTTCTGTTCACACATTGGCTTACTGATCATTCTGCATTGGCGCTTCAAAGATGATGGACGTAGAAGTTCTTGCAGCCGTGGCAATTTATTTATACAATGCGTTTAGTTAGGCTGAGTCTATTAATACAGGTACTGTACGAACAATTTATAATTATTAATACGGTTACCGTACGAACAATTTATAATTATTAATACGGGTACTGCGGGGGGATGGGGGGGGGCACCATTCTTGAAATAAAGTAGGTATAAAAAAAAAAAAAAAACCTAACAACCTACTGTTACTTTTGTGACTTAAGTCGGAGTGCCCCGAGTTTGAATCTGGATTTTTAAAATGAAATGAAATGAAAAAAGTTTATTGAATGAACACAAATACAAAGAACAAACTAGAACTTAAATACAAACAAGGTATAGGTACAAGGTAGTAAATCACTTTACAGTCGCTTAAAAGTTGTAGTAAAGTTAAAATTTGGGTTGGCTTTAGTATTGTTAGGGAGGAGGAGGGACGGGGGAGGGGTCCTCTCTGCACTGATATGCACCATTCTTGAAATTAAGTAGGTATAATAAAAAAAAACTTAACAACCTACTGTTACTTTTGTGACTTAAGTCGGGGTGCCCCGAGTTTGAATAATATCCGTACGAATAATTATAATTTATTCATCCAGCACCAAAGTAGAATGACTAAAAAGAAATGGCGCAAAAGAAGGTGGTGGATGGTTTTTTTGGATTATTCCTTCATGTCGATACAATTCTATGAATTATAAAACCTCATTGCTTATCCACACCGGCGCCGTCATCGCTATCGGAACATAACATGGGATCGTAAATTTCACTCACGCGCAACGATACTGTCTGTCTCCGCTGACGAGTAACAACGAAGTGAACAAGACACCAACGTGTGAACGCTGTTTGCGGAGCGCGCCAAGATCCTTTGATGTGTGCACAAAAAACCGACACTATTCGGATGGCCTGCCAATGTTGGCGCCAACTAGACCAATTAAGCCAACATACCGCCAGGTAGCTCTCTACACGTTGGCCCAACACGTTGGCCCAACACCTTGGCCCCATGTGTACAGCCGCCATTACCCATACCGGAGCTACAAAATATAAATAAAATAAACATTTTGATTTTGCTAAAGTATTTTCACACGCAGTGTGCAAACAAATGTACAAAAAAAAAATAAGTATTATATCAGCTATCTGGTTCCCATAGTACAAGCTCTGCTTAGTTTGGGGCTAGATAATGTCGTGTAATCGAAGAATACCCCGACTTAATCCTATACCCACACCTGGTACTGGTACTAATGAAAGAAACGGAGTTGGTTTTTTCGGGGGAGGCCTACGCCAGAAAGGCGACTACAACAACGTAATGTCGTGTGGATTGTCCAAAATATTTATTTATTTAGGAACTTCCTCACTTAATGTAGGTACCCATTGACTGTTAGCTCATTATAAACTATCTTGTAACTAACTTTGTTTATTTTCAGCATCATGTAGATTCAGCAATAGGAGTGTACATAATAGACAGATACACATACTATGTGCTGGAGTTCTTGGAGAATGTTCATCCGAACAGCAAGAGGACAATGTCTGAATTTGTAAGTACCCTATAACTTTTTTTTTACAACTTTCAAGCCAATATCATAAAATGTCGTTGGTCCATCTGGTGGGTGGCCGCCCTACGTTTCGCCTTCCGATACATGGTCGCCATTCGAAAATTTTTAAGATCGCGGGAAGTCGGTGGATGGGCAGGCCTCAGAATAGTTTCCTGGGAATGCATAGGGGAGGCCTATGTCCATCAGTGGACTTCTTCAGGATAATGATGATGAGGACGATAAAGGCAGAAAATTCATACAACTTTGTATTCAAAAATAAAAATAACCCTAGTTAAATCGAAATTACCACAATACGGTAGACATTATGTACATTCCCTCTAAAGTGCTGAGCATCAGATGCGTTCACTTTACTGTTTTTCGTTTTCCGAGATTGTTTATTATGGAGTTACCAGAGTTCTCAAAACGTCCGCTAGGGGGCTGCCTACATATTTTTAACCATTTTTTCAGCTAGCAGTATGCCCAAAAAGCGCTTGCTTATCAACAGTAGGCGTTCGTCGAGACCTCTTCAAAAGGGACCCGGCTAAGGTTCCCATCACAGACTTCTTCGGCTCAGTCCGACCTGTGATTGTGACCACGGATCCTATAATTATAACTGATATACCAAAAAGAAAGAAGAAGGCTGAGTAAGTATTTTATCATTATGCGTTTTTTTATATAACTAGCGGATGGAACAAGCATATGGCACATCTGATGTTAAGTGGTAACCATCACCTATAACAAAGCATTGCCTCCCAGGTCTCGTACGTCAGCGTGTCTTACGATGCACTGCCCTGCGTCCATCAACTGGAGGCATACAGATATTCAGCCTCACGTGCCAGTAATTTCACCGGCATCACCCACACCCTTCAAACCGAAACACAGCAATGCTGCTTCACGGCAGAAATAGGCATGGTTGGTAGTACTTCCTACTACAAAGAGCTCTACTACTTCTTGCGTGACGTAGTTTGATTGGTCATTCCTACTAACTGATTGGTAAGGCAAAGTTCTGCCCAGTCAGCATTTGGATGGGTGACTGCTAGTGGCACTACTGAGCGCTTTCGAGCTTCGAATGGCACGTTCGGCGATCGATCACAGCCTAAAATCATAAAGCAACGAGTGAAGTATTTTTTTCCAATAAAAATATTTATAGTATGTCATCCATAGGACTGAATTCGAACCTGTGATCTTACGATCGGAAAATGAGGTTGCTACCCCTAGACCACCAGTGTTTTCGATAAACGGCCATAAATTAATTTCTTATATTTTGATTTTGTTACAGGAACAAAACCAAAGTAGCAGAGAAGAGAGAGTATCTACCTCAGTTTCCAATGCATCTTCTATCAAGTGCGTGAAAATATAAACTTAGTATTACTTAGCCTAGAGGTATGTAATAAATCCAATACAATATATATTTCGTCTTTTTAATAATATCTTTCCCGGAAGCTCTTTCGCCAGAAGTTCGAGAAAGAAAGAGAAAAAAACCTAGGCATGAGATTCACAATAAAACAACCTAAGTAATATTAAACGTTTATTCATCTATAAGTACTAATAATTTCAACACAACCGACTCTCATCGTTAACTTAACCTATTCGCACGCGAAGCAATCGGAACCAAACCATTTAGTTAGTTGGCAAATAAACTAAACTGTCACATATATTCAAGAGTATTCTGAGTTACTCGCTTGCGAGCCCGTTTTCGTATGCAGTCACGAAAGTTCTCAACATGCCCACTAGGGGCGCTTATCGTGACTAAATGCGTACAGAAAACGAATTTGCAAACAGTGAGCGCACTTGAATGAACCACATTACGGTTTCATGAGTGCCATGGTTCTATCTTAGTTGCCAACTGGTTTTGTTCGGTTTAGATACAGTTGCTAGTGGCTTCATTTTGTTGCATTTTTACCCGACTTTACAGACAACCGATTTTTTTTTATTTGTTGATAGCTAAACGTTTGACTGCCATCACACCTGATGGAAAGAGAAAATGTAGCCTAAGGTGGAATGAATTCCAAGGTGTAATGCTCCAGAAATATATTGACAACGGTAAAGAGTTCCACTCCTTGGCAGTTTGCATAAATAAAAAAAGTAGAACTGAATGAAGTTTTTAGTGCATACTTCTTTTATAGCCAGATATAGTTGGAAACAATGGTTCCATGAAAATCAAAACTTTAGCTGCTCCTGCTTGTTTTAATATAATTAACCTGCAGGAGGTTTTGTTTCGATTGCTCCGTGCGAGAAAGAGCTAGCGTTATGTATAACAGCGTGCCGTCTCACATACTGATATGAGATCAATATCTAGGACTATTAGCACCATTACAGTTACGTTCATAGGCCTTTACACTTTTGGTCTAAATGGATGCATCTGCGTCTTGGGTCAAACTAAGATCTCAAAAGTTTATTTACTTCGTAATAATGTAAGGCTAAGAATTAAACGTGGGTGATTCTACAAAGCTATGAACGTTTTTTATGCATTCAAATTAGCCAGTAATAAGTTTATTGCTGCAATTATAGATTGCAAAGTCCAAAATGTCTACTTACTTAAAAGTTAAGAGGTGCAATTAACATACCTACAACAGCAAACAATCGATTGTTCTGCAGACAATTTTAATGTTACTTACGTATGTACTGGGTTTGACGCAGATGCAAATCCTACATATTATCGTTCAAACTTTTCACAGTTGAGTCACTTTATTTGTTCAAATACAACTCCAATAAACTCTGCTCAGCTGTATAGCTAGTCTGGTCTAAAGGAATCCGTCCACACAACCATAGCGTACACATTATTCATATAAAGGTATCGTAGTATTTTAGCGAGTTCAAGCATTTCCTTGCTACTTAAAAATATCATTATTTACTTACAAGTACTATTTACATAATTTCTGCGTACTTGAACCAATTGGAATTTGTCACATGTGACATTGCACTGCGCTCCTATCTCGGAGACGTAAAGATTTTAAGTCTCACGTGTTATAGAATAAGTGAGTAGTGTAGCTAAACACATTAAAGGCTCGAACACACCTAGTTCGCTGGTGGTAGCGATCAATGAAACGCTGTCAAATATCGTTGTCAGATTCGAGATTTGACAGCGATATTTGACAGCGTTTCACTGTTCGCTACCGCCAGCGAACTAGGTGTGCGCAGGCCATTAAACAAAGTAATCCAATAAAAATGATAAAAAAAAAAAAAAATCCTAATAATGACTCGTTATTTTACGAAGTTACTAAATGGTTAAGCGGCCGGATTCTAGATCTTATTTTTACATTAGGTTCTTCATATCTATTAAACATCATTAATTTCATTCGTTTTATTTTCTGCCTTTTTTTTCATAATAATAATAAATAAATAAATATTGTGGACAATTCACACAACACTACCCAGCCCCAAACTAAGCAGAGCTTGTAATATGGGAACCAGATAGCTGATATAATACTTGAATACATTTTTTTTTTTTTTTTGTAAATACATACTTAGAATACAATATAACACCCAGACAGAGAACAAACATTTATGTTCACCACACAAATATTTGTTCTCGGTGGGGATCGAACCCACGACCTACGGCGCAGAAGGCAGAGCTACTACCAACTGAGCTAGAGGCCAGTCGGGGCTTATAATAGGGGTTTTACCCTAGAATAACAATTTATGATATAATTTTAAAACATATTTTATGCTACTGTTTAACTATTATAAAATAAATAATCAATAAGCTATTTAAATGCGAAATATTACAAAAGCTCAAATAGAGTTTTACAAACGACTAGTTTTAAAGAATTTTTATAGAATTATGCAACTTTTCATTTATAAAGTTTTGTACTTTTCAACTATGTAGTTATAACAGTAGGTAAAAGATTTAATATTTTAGTTTTATCATACTCAACAATTTTATATAATAAAGTTTTAAAATAAAACAACTAATTGTGTTAATAAATAAATCGCGTCTGTAGTGTTAATGTTTTAACTTTTTCATTAAAAACAGAGCAGATAAAAAGAAAAATTACGTAACCTTAAAAATAACATTTTAAAATTTATGTCTTCTCCGCTTTAGTGGACGAGTAACCAACCTACAGAAAGGGACAACAAAGGGCGAATCTAAATAATGGTAACTAGGTAATTGTGCAAGCATAAAATATAGAATTTTAACGTAATTAATATCATTTTTTTTATAAATATTCTTACAACTAAACAACAACGCAAAAGTGAAAGAATAAATACTTAATAACAAATTGTAAGGTCTAGCCTATGTTTGTAAAGCAGTTTTACTTTAAACGAGTATTTTTTGGAGAAATTCAACATCATGGACCGTTAAAAATAGTAAAGTTTTTAAATTTTGTTTGAATCTATTTTACTAATTATTTTTATTAATGGAATGTCCAGATCGAGATCATATTATTTTTCTTTTCCATTTTTAATTTTCTCCAATTTTTTTATGGATTTGATCTATAGCGCCCATAATTTTGCATAAAATAACAACAGTAGTACCTTACCTACCTATGTCAAGCGTAGATAGACCTTTTGTACTACAAACACAATTAGGATATTATAATAATACCTTTATGTTTATATTTGAGAATGTGGTATGTAGATGAAATTTTACAAAACCTAATAGGTACCATAATAAAACTAATTTGACATATGTATAAATTCCAAAGTATGAAGTTAACAATTCAAAAAACTATTTAAATTACAAGGATTCTATTCTGCGAACATCTTAAAACAGATTTAAAATTTAGGTTTATTGAAATAAGCTTGTACCTACGCTCATACCGAGCTTAGTTAGAATCTTAAAAAACTAAATTTAGCTTTAGAGTAACTAATAATTATAGTACTTAAACTAAATTGAGAGTCTTATCTAAGAATTCAGGAAATTTCACCTATTTAGACAGAAAATTTAATTGACTTAAAACCCAAGGGAGAAAATATACGACAGAACCCAAGGTTGGCAACATTGTGAAACCAACTTTCATTCAAACAAAATTTTGCCTGATTCAGAACATAGATTTGTTCTTATTTCAAAATTGTTATTTTTTCTGTGTGCTTTATATTAATTGCTGTTTACCACTTTTAGCTATTAATTTGGTCTACTTTCAAACGCAATTGGCAAATCTAGACGTTCTATAGAATATTTAACTCCGAAAAAAATGCGATGTTTAAAACCATCGACCATTTTTTCACCACGTATGAATCCCATTCTTCAACCTTTGGCTGCGACCATGATAATGATGAAGCGTCTCCAAGTCTTGGCGTGTTCACCCGTGGTTGTCAGGCTGAACTATCTCGTAGTAGTTATCGATGGTGTAGTTGAAGAGCTGGAAGTCGTTTCTGAAATAAAAATATCGTTATCAATATTTAACCCGGCGTCATGGGGGTGGAAAATGACTACACCGACGTTGGGGTGGGTCAATATGACCCAACATTTTGACCGACGATATTTCTAATATTTCAAAGACTATCTGTTTTACGTATAAATACGATCCGGTTTTCCGAGTGCGATTTTTATGGTAAGTATTAAGTACCTACGAGAGTTCTCAACACGCCCACTAGGGGCGCTTATCGTGACAATGCAAAACCCACTCGACAATCGGGCTCGCAATACATAAAAACACTAGGCAACTCGAAATCAGGGTTCAGTACCCACAAAATAATAGGTATTCATGCAATGCCAAACATGATTTTCAGAGTTGAAAAAACTATCGGGCTCTGAAGATATTAATGTTAGCAATCACCGATGCTACCACGCGAGCAACGCTGTAGGCGGCTTTGTACAACTCCTTAAATAGTAATATGTCTCTACCGTTATTAGATAGTACCTAGTACCTACTAGCGGCCGCCCGCGGCTTTACTACCCGGCGCGTTACTTTTTCGGGATAAAAAGTAGGTATCCTATGACCGTGTCTGGTTCTAAGCTACCTCACCACCAATTTCCAGCTAAATCGGTCCAGCCGTTCACGCGTGATGGCGTGACCAAGAGAAAAGGGGATTCATTTTTATTATCTGTAGATAGGTGCAGAATCGAGTAAGTATAGCAAAATCTCCTCAAAAAATCTTTTGACATTCTACGAAGAGGGAAGTGCTACGTAATTACAGAAAAATCCAGTAAAGTGTCCAGTGAAAGCAATTCAGAGAAAGAATGGGGGAAGTGAAGTGTAGTGAAGTGTCTGAATGTGAAAAAGAATTTAAACACTTAAGCGTAAGGCGAGTACTTTTTTTTCTTTAGCTTGTTTGTTATAAATTCTTTGCTAAAGAATAGAGGAGGATTTCGATCACAGTTTAGCAAAACCAAAGATAATAAATATAAATAAATGCCGTTAAAACACTTTCATAGTTTGCCACACCTTTCTAAATAGCTTGAAGGGAGAATTTTATAAAAAAGAAAAATTGGTTGGTGTTTTTATAGGGTGTTTCGGAGATTTCGCAAAAGTTATTCTATGTAATTAATTACCTGTAAAGTTTGTATAGTCCGTCCAATTGGGACTTCCTCAGCCTGGAATAGAGGTGGTTGATGTTGTGTAGAGTGTTGGTTCCCTTTCCGCTGTTCCGCCATTCTGGCTTCACCACGTCGTGGAGTCGCGCTAGCTGGATCAAATACTTTTGATCTTCCTGCAAAATAAAAAGAGAAGTGGTGAAACTGATTGGATAATTAAATAAATAAATAATTATTGCAGACAATCCACACAACACTATCTAGCCTCAAAATAAGCAGAGATTTTACAGATATTCAACTTTTATTTTTTTTTTAATACATACGATAATACAATATAGCAACCAGACAGAGAACAAACATCTGTGTTCACCACACAAATATTTGTTCTCGGTGGGGATCGAACCCACGACCTACGGCACGATTTTGTTCATGATGCGACGCTTAAAGTAAAATTGTGTCTGCGAGTCTGCGATTTCAATGAAAAGCTTCATTTTTTTAAACAAATATTTACAAAATGTACAAAATACACAAGAAACAGTTGAGCTATCTGCAGATCAAAAACTGATCCAAATCAGTGCCAGACGGAAGCGTCCCCAAGACGCTGGCGGCATTGCCACGCTGAATAGCAATGCTTATACGCTGCGCCAGATACCAGCTCTTGGGTCACGCGTCGCCTCGATCAGTCGCCTAGACAAAATTTTGAAGACTTTAAAAGCTTCATTTTCATCTTGCAGTGACGTAGTGTGTACCGATAGGTATAAAAGTGAAATCGGTTTGGTGTTCGTAGGAGGGAGGTATCATAGGTAATTTTAATGACGATTAAAATTACCGTCGTAATTTATCATGTGCGTGTCTCTTTAAAGAACAGGCGTAACTATAAGTCGACATAAATCACCTGAATCTAAAAATGTAATTATATATATAAAGTATTCTAGAACAAAAACTCCACTGTGTTTGGCTCCACTTATCATGCGAACATCCAAGGAGTGAAACTCAATGGCTGTCGTCTATTTTTCGTGACCTTTTAGTAATCAGAGTGAATAGGGTGTCTTCTAGACTGTCCTGCAATATCGTCTGTCATATCATCACAGATGAGATCGTGGCCTTGTCAATTAAATATTAAAAAAAAACAAAGCAAACCTAGATTAGGTACCACTTCCTTTATAGACATGGTCTGAACGTGAACTCTCGACGAAACGACTTTCGAAACGAAGTTCTCTTGAAAAACTCAAACTATTAGTAATAGGACTACTTATAGTTTGAGTTTTTCAAGAGAAGGGGATTAAGCTCAGCTATATTATAAGCTCAAAGTAGCAATTTCATAGCGGCAAATGTCCCATCATCCCTCGATGGTCCAATGGCCCATAACGATCAAATATCAATTTGCGCCTAACTAGCAGTTGATACGGCTGCGGCCTCGATAGTCCATATCCCATTACGTTGGACTTGGGCAGGCAGGGTGCGTCGCTACATAATGTGGCAATTTCATCCTCGAGGGAAAATAATTTCAAAATAAATTAATGTCACTTCTCGTAATGGAATTTTTTGCCTGAATTATTTTTCGACGAAATGTCGACGTACTGTTCATAAATTGATTGCTCACAGTAGGTACCTACCTACCCATTAGTAACTTAGGGGCTAGATAGACTGTGTGAAATGTCCACTAATTTTTATTTCTTCACAGTCGACCCAGTACCTATTTATTTGCATAATACGTAAAACCTATTTCCATTAATGCGCCAGTAGGTAGACGTATAAACAATAAAAAACGCAAAACACACCTCGGAACATAACACAATCATATTACCTCGGCCTCAATGTTAAATAAGCACTCGGCTTTGTTGAATAAAACTGGCTAATAAATAGTCACCCGATCTCCCATTACTCACTTCCCGCTAAATTATTTCACGAGGCGCGATCCTGCGGCATCCTGACGGCATGACATCATTCAATCAGCGGACCGTCCACTCACTTCCTGTCTTCCAAACCTACCCATCCGAAAACGAACCCCATTTAAAAGTACAATAGTAAAAGTATAAATTAGGCATCATTGAGCCGGCCGCAGCCCTATTTTCCGACAAAATGGCTGAATCCTGCAACGTAACGCTATACTGAACACAATATCTTATCTTATACCTTTAAACGAGAAAATCTTGTATATATATATATATATATATTTAGGATCTCGGAAACTGCACCAACGATTTTCACGAAATTTAGTATACAAGGGTTTTCGGGGGCGATAAATCGATCTAGCTAGGATTCATTTTTAGAAAATGACGAGAAGTTGGTGTTTTGCAATAATCAAACATAAACTCAATACACGACTGTTCCTGCCATCTATTGGCGATTGTGAGCAACTAACTGCAAGCTAGATGGCGTTGTAAATTAAAAATAAGCCAATAAAGATACGACTCTTCCTGACATCTATTGGCAAATAATAATACTATTTTTTTTAAACCCGAGCGAAGCTCGGTCTTACCGGCTCGTATAACATAATACAGGCTTGCGTTTGGCCACAATCTCATCTGCTGTTAAGTGATGACGCGCTCGACGGTGTTGAAGATACCTGTTCACTCTGCTCTTAAAAACATCCAAGATTTATGTTGCTCGGCCGGCAAGGAATTCCATTCCTTGGCTGTCCGCAAGATAAAAGTTGAAGCAAACCGCTTGGTGCGGACAGTTGGAACATCAACCATGTATCTTTGCATCAATAGTAGGCATCAAAGATGTGCAACGAGAGACTGGAAATTAAATAAAAACGAAATTTTGAAAGTACACATCCTATGCCTTATCCAAATGTTTTTTCGTAATGTTAGCGAGTTTCTCTGCCAGGAAACAAAGTCTACGTGGACGAAGTCACGTTTTACCGCTAGTGAGAAACGAGTATACGCTATCAAAGGGGTTTTAACTAATGACATTCATTTGGGGACTTCCAACGCAAGCGTTTCTACCTGCTACGGTATCTTGTTTTAATTTTACGGTTGTAAAGCAAGCATTTTATTTTCATGCAGGAGGTATTTAATAATTTTGAACATGACATAAAATAGCATTTTTCATTACTCATACTCTGAAAGTAGGTCTGAAGTTGCCTGAGGGGCCTAATTGAAAGTAAAACTTTCAGCCCTAGGGAGAATCGCTTTCTACTGACAGCTGTCAAATTATAAAAAAAACAAGTTCTATTTTATTCAACCATGTTCCAACTTTCTAAAGTCTTTCTAACTGCAAGGAGGTCGTTGGACCAAATTCCAACTTTTTATTCAGCAAGTAGGTTGGAAACCCATTACAACGGTAAGAAGTTTAAAAAATCTAATTAGAGCGCAATGTAAAATTTAAATTTAAATAACATAAAGAAAGTATTAAATAAATAATATATTTTCTAAATTACTTGATTAATATATAGCTTGAACTATTTATTTAAAATAACATAGATTTGAGCAAACAATTTACCATTTTTTAAATTATGAGAATGAAAATAATGGCTGAATAATGCTGGCGAGCCGAAGCCCAAGGCCCACCAGAGAAAAAGAAAAAAAAAACCGGGAAGGCGGCAATTCAATCTTCATTTTCACTAATTTTTCTTTCATGTTTTTATTTTTACTTTCCTTGTATTCGTAATGAAAAGCACAGTGTTTACCTCGGGTGAAAGTCTTTTAAGTCCCTCAAGCTCCATTGGCGCCCTCGCTACGCTCTGGCGCCAAACCCGTCTCGGGACTCAAAAAACGTGACTTTCAACACTCAGGTAACAATGTACCTACTATTGTTTCCATGGAGTATTTAATCATTTTTGACCAAGACTTTGGTTTGGTATTAGTGCTCCTTTTAAGAAAATTTGGGCTAACATTATGCAATAATCTGAAAGTTTGTGTTATTCCTCCGTTGACTAAAGGCCTGCGCACATCTACGCGATGGCGATGGCGATCAGCTGAAACAGTGTCAATTAAAACAGCGATATTTGACAGCGTTTTAGCTGATCGCCATCGCCTAGATGTGCGCAGGCCTTAATCGATTTCTGATTGGTTCGTTGGCCAGTGGTATTGTTCAGGGTGAATAACGGGTCCCACGGGTTTCATCATCCTAAGTCGTTTCCCATAACGGTAGCGTCAATGTGGTGGCTGACCACAATGCTATTGTGTGAAAATGTAAAATGATGCTCCATTAGCAGTGGAAATACTGGAGAAAATTTATTCTGTAGCTTTTTTGGATGAAATTGGTTTTTGAAAAGGTAATTATCCAAGTTTAATGTTTCCACATTATCGAGCGCGGTTCACGGACGGATGTTTTGGGATTTTGCCTTTTTCGTTTTTCTTTGCATCTGTTTTCAGCTCATCAATATTCATAAAGTGCTTCGAAATATTTCCACATAAAATTGAAACTTTGATTCATAATCTGACATTGTTTATCATTGTATTTGGTTCTTCAATAACAAATTACAAATGAAAAAGCCATAACTTACGCCCAGTGTCTCAAACTTCAGAATTACATCAAAGGCGAATCTGCAAGGGGTGCAGAAGTCCGAGTAAGGCGTCCAGTGCATGTCCAGTGATCTCTTCTGGCGGGACTCTTCCAGAACATACGCTACAAATTCCTCGAAGACTGGATACCTCTCCGTCGGGATAGGCCGGTTAGGAGCGGTCTTCTGAAAGGAACAGAAGCACAACTCTTATAGTTAAATGTTACTTAAAATAAGTAGAATTGATGTAATCTGCTTCATCTTTACTGGTCTGGCTGTCTTAGTGGTCTTTCAAAACATTGGTAGATTTGCTCAGCCACTAGACCTCACCAGACCAGGACATTAGTCGAAATGAGAGTACTAAGTTTAATATGACGGCCATCTGCTGGCTGATGACGTAGTTCTTAGAAGCTGATAAGTCTAAGGTTTTTTTTTTTTTCTATGTACATAGATAGCTAAGCATTTGGCTGACATCACACCTGATGGAAAGTGAGGATGCAGCCTAAGATGGAGCATGCTTAGCCTTAATCCGCCTGTTCATTCGGTCTTAAAAATTCCTAAATTGAAACGTTCCGGAAATACTTACGCCGGTAGAGAGTTCCACTCTTTGGCAGTTCGTACCTACATCAAAAGTGGAGTCAAAACGCTTTGTACGTAAGTGTGGGATATCTACCATGAAGGAGCGAAAATGTATGTAATAAAATAGTTCCTCACCTTTCTAAACTTCCTTATAATCATATGCCCCATCTTATCATGGAAAGATTTGGGCCACGCGTGCACTATCTTGTCATTATACGCGGAAGCCAGCCTCTCCAGTGGATGTCTGACGATCAGGAATGATATGGAGTCCGCTTGAGCTTTCCTGATCATCTCGCCAGTAGGCCGCGCGTACTTCTTCCTGGCTAGCACTAAAGGAACCTCTTTAGTTTTGTCCAGGAATGCAGCTGTGTAGTTCGCCATTAGGTTGAAATTGTACATCCAAGATGTGGACGCGGCTTTGAATATGTTGCACCTGAAATAAAACGGAAATCCAAATTTATTAAATTTTATTTTCTATTTTTTAGTTGGATTTTATATACCTAAAGCGTGTTTTTTTTCTGTTATTTGTTTTTCATTTTTATTTTTCATTGTGTATGTTTTAGGCCTTTAAGGCCTTAAGCGACGTGGCGTGGCGCAGGTTTATTATAGAACGTTTTCAACAGCAGGTGACCGCAGACACGGCGTTTCGTTGCCTGCGCCGCGTCACTTCAGTATAATTCATTTTGTATGAAATCGTTTTGAAGCGGCGCACGCCTGCGCCACGCCTGTTCTACGCCTGCTGCCTTACGTCGCTTGTATGACATGATTGTGTTTTAGGCCTTATGGAGTCGGTTACAAACTTGGTTACAAACATACAAGTGAAGCTAATATAAAGCGTGTAATAGTACATTGTTACCTGAGTGTTGAAAGTCACGTTTTTTGAGTTCCGAGACGGGTTTGGCGCCAGAGCGTAAGCGAGGGCGCCAATGGAGCTTGAGGGACTTAAAAGACTTTCACCCGAGGTAAACACTGTGCTTTTCATTACGAATACAAGGAAAGTAAAAATAAAAACATGAAAGAAAAATTAGTGAAAATGAAGATTGAATTGCCGCCTTCCCGGTTTTTTTTTTCTTTTTCTCTGGCGGGCCTTCGGCTTCGGTTCGCCAGCATTATTCAGCCATTATTTTCATTCTCATAATTTAAAAAATGGTAAATTGTTTGCTCAAATCTATGTTATTTTAAATAAATAGTTGAAGCTATATATTAATCAAATAATTTAGAAGATATATTATTTATTTAATACTATCTTTATGTTATTTAAATTTAAATTTTACAATTGCGCTCTTATTAGACTTTTTAAACTTCTTACCGTTGTAGGTAATGGGTTTCCAACCTACTTGCTGAATAAAAAGTTCGAATTTGGTTCAACGACCTCCTTGCAGTCAGAAAGACTTTAGAAAGTTGGAACATGGTTGAATAAAATAGAACTTGTTTTTTTTAATAATTTGACAGCTGTCAGTAGAAAGCGATTCTCCCTAGGGCTGAAAGTTTTACTTTCAATTAGGCCCCTCAAGCAACTTCAGACCTACTTTCAGAGTATGAGTAATGAAAAATCTATATGGTATCTGATAATACTCACCATATAACATGATACTGCCTATTGATCAGATACTCCCAAGCATTAGCCTTATTGCTCCGGCTGTCTAGCCCCAACCTCGAACATTCGCTGGTAAGGTGTTCCCTCCTTGCGTCCATCCTTGCATTCACCTCCATAAACTTGTCTCTGGTGAGGAGACCTTCTTCGTGGGTCCCATTGTCGAAGATGTACTGGAACAAGAAAGGTGGTTTAGGTTGTTGCTTCCTTGAAGGTTTTTTTTATATTTTACGAGAAGAGGCTGTGGTTTTTCTCATTAACCAAAGTGCTATCGGCTAGAAGCTTTTTAAAAGTGGAGAGAAAAAGGAGTAAAAGAGATTTTTTAAGTATTTATAGATCTTCATATTTTTTGGATACCTATATGTACCTCGTATAAAATATTATTTAGCAAATTTGAAAACTCCGCATCAAACTAATAACAGCATTGAAAATAAAAAGTAAAGCCGCACGCACATCAAACGCTCAGTGAAACACTGTCAAAATATATCGTACATCTAGGCTATGAAAAGGCGCATTTTAATTTCTAACGCTTTATTAATTCTTAGAATGCAGTTTTTTTTCTAATAATAATAAAATAAATAAATATTGCGGGCAGCCCACACTGCACTATCCAGTCCCAAACTAAGCAGAGCTTGTACTTAGGGAAAAATAACTATTATTTTTTTATTCAATCATATATTTTATCTGTATATTTCATAATAAAGTTATGCATAATTATAAAGTCCATACAAACCCCGTGGAACACGATACTGCTTATTCAACAGTCATAGCTTATAAATGAGCAGGGATGTCTGTTATTGTTGAATTCCCCAACGCTTGCAATTTTAACAAGCAATTTCAGTATTCTTAACATTCTGCGTGCGATGTTTGGCTGCAGTGCAAAATTTAATTAAAATGTACAACCGCGTAGATAACTGTGAAATCTGTAGTGTCGTTTTTGGATTTTTGATTTTGGAGCTTTTATCGCGTTTTCTGTCAAAATCGATTACTTTATTCTCTTTATTAAGATTAAATCATTATAAAATTATTATTTTGCTTTTTATAATTTATCAAGTTCTATACTTAACAAAAAAAAAGAATATCGACATTATTACATGCTTGCTACACCGTCGTAGCAGGAAGAATTAAACGCGTTTATGTCTAGTATGAAGAGTCTGATGTGATACCTAGTTCCATCTTATTTTTATTTGCTTGAATAAAAATTCAAAGAACTATTTTTAATGTTATTTTAAACTGGTAAACATAATTTAGAAGGCAAAATGACTTCAAAAAGTGCGTAGGAATGGTAGGTACTTAATTTTAAGGTCATTTATAATAAAAATCATGTCTAATGAGAAAGTTTACTATGAGAACATAATACCAACACTTGACATTATCGCTAAATATGATTTTTAATCGCTATCAAATGATATCATAGCATGAAGACCCGTATAACTAAGTAGGTAGGCAGGTATGCCTACCTACTTAGTTATACGGGTAACACGTAAGGTGACTAGTCAAACTAGTTATTGAAGAGGACCTTCAAGAGCTTAATTTTCAAAAGTCGTTCTGTCTCATTTGGTATTTTCTTTACTAGTTCCATTGGAGGAACTAATGAGCCTTTTTTGTCCCAATAATTCTTTCAAAGTCATAAAGGGAATATAGGAACCATTAAGACTACCAAGTTACAGTACAGTTACTCCAGCACCTTTCTCGGGAACAGAAGTAATAAATAATGTTATTTAGATTTTTTTACAGTTGACAGAAAACTTCAAAATGACAGAAAAAGTCAGTGGAACATTATACCGTTTGCAGAAAGTCAAAGTGTCAGTTATACGTGACTGTACTTTCTCGGGGACACTGCGTGATGGATGTTTCAATTTAAAACGGCTCAAATTCGTTACCCTTCATTTCACCTCGTTCATAGAATGCAACGTTTGTTTGTCTGTATAAAGGTCTGCGTACATCTAGAGCGATGGCGATGGTGGCGTACAGCTGTTAAATATGACAGCGTTTCAGCCATCGCCATCGCCTAGATGTGCGCAGGGGCCTTATTGCCTAAGTCAACTCGTAATCGACATCGGCTTCATTTTTGGACATTTGAAACCTAGTCTAGATTTTAACTGTCACTTTCGTATTGTATATCTATCTGACATAAGCAAACACCATCACCACCGAAATTCAAACCCAGTGAATGAATGGAACTTGATGGAAATTCGTATTTCGGAATTGCGACAATACCCAAAAAATACTGACTGGGTCGATCAGTGACAGTCGGCTGGCCAGCTGGCCGGCTGGTTTCGGTGATCAGTGAAACGCTGTCAAATTTGACAGCGTTTCACTGATCGCCATCGCCAGCGACCTAGGTGTACGCAGGCCTTTAAAGTTCACTGATAATGGATTTCAGACAAATAAGTCTTTACAACGGTGCCTTCATTAGCGCGGTTGACAAGAATAACGTGGAAAATACCGTTTTCTCTCAAGTTCTAATTGATTATAGCACTTGTTTATCACGTGGCTCCATCGGGATGTACAAAACCTGCAAAAACTAAGCAATTCTGTATAACTGACAGAAGATAATTACTTAAAGTTCACAGTTCATTGAGGCTGTTATAGTAACTAGGGCATGCAATTATCGAAACTTTTCGATAATCGATAATACGATATTTATCGTTCTATTTTTCGATAATTATCGAGAATTATCGGTAAAAATCTTCATGTTTCGGTCTCTAATTTAACTGCTTTATTTGTCATATCTACACTCAACAAAAAGATTTACGTATAACCTACTATTATCTATCTATTTATACTTATACTTATCATTCTTTTTTTATTGTGTGGATGTTACAATAAAATTGAGTGAAAAGTGGATAAACGGCATTGAACAGAGGATGCCTTAGAGCGGGGGCACACGATGCGTTGCGGCGGCGGTGCGGCGCCGGAGCGGTGTCGCTGCGTCGTCTTACATAGAAATATCTGTGGCATGTCACACGATGCGCTCCGGCGCCGCACCGGACTTGCAACCACCTAAAACGAAGCGGGGAGGGGTGAATGCGTTGCGACGTCGGAGCGGCACCGCTCAGTTGTTTCCAACAATAGACGTCTTTTACGATCCATTTTCATTAACAGACTGTCCAACGGTGCTACGGCGCCGCTGCGACATAACAACGTTACGGCGCCGCACCGCTCGTGTGCCCACTGACACGGTGAAATCTTTGCGGTGCGGCGCCGTAACGCATCGTGTGCCCCCGCTCTTACTGTCACTTTCTTGTTTTGATTTTAATTTTTTTTAAACGTCTTTCGGTTGTTCACTGTTTGTTCAAGGATTGCATGTACCATTAATATGGAAAATAGTTAAAATTTATTGAACTATACATTACAACATTATATACTAATAAATATGATTTTATTACATATTATTTCGATAAGAGTCACTAATCGAAAAGCTTTTAATTAGATGACACTTTAACGATTAGGTTCAGTAGAATGCTCGGATTAATAGGTAATCATTATCTATAAATGTTTTTTTTTTATAAAGAAACCAAATAATAACAATCAATCAGAAGGTACGCATTGTTTAACATTTCGTTACCGTTAGGAATAAGAATGAACTATTCGTAATAATAGTTCATTCATACATTTTTGAATTTATCGTTTATCGGTTTTTATCGTTTTTATTTTCGATAATTATCGCTGGAGAAAATGAGCCGATTACCGATAATTTATCGATTATCGATTATCGGATTGCATGCGCTAATAGTAACACGTGATAGATTTGCAAGAAGTCCTCTTATTGCAAACCTATCAGGTTTATATTCACAAACGAAAAGTCGGCGCATTCTGATCGGCATCACCTAATATATGTATAGAAGTGCGCAGTCTCTAGGAGAATCTGTGTGCTTGTCTATGGCCCCGTAGGAGTACCTACCCTACCCTAGCCTACCCTATCCTACCCCTACCCTACCCTAGTCTGAAAACATCCTCCAGTATATTGAATAGGCGGTTTTATATGCGACGGATAACGTTATTTTCTTTCATAATTCATGAATTCATTTATTTATTGCCAAACCCTACTTAATCAAATCACACTAGATTATTTTTGAAATAATAAGTTTAAAATACTTGAGAAATCGACTTCATGGCCAAACTGTTAATACGATTTTGATGAAAATTCAATGGAACCAATCTCTCCACAAAGCCAAAAAACCGCTGATTTTTAGTACCTAGTTGCTCGGTTTAGGTAGGTTAGGTACAAGGCACCACTACTCGCTCACTCACGTATGTGCACACCATAATATCATAGTTTAAAAAAAAACAGGAATAGCTCAACTGTTTCTAAAAAAAATACATTTTGCATACTTATAGCACAGTAAATACAATAAATGTTCGAATGGCGACCACGAACCGGAAGACGAAACGTAGGGCGCCCACCCACCAGACCGACACCATTGTTAAGATCGCGGGAAGTCGGTGGATGGAACGAGCTCAGAATCGTTCTTCCTGGAAATGTGTAGGGGAGGCCTACCTATGTCTAGCAGTGGATTTCTTCAGGCTGAATCGCAGCCTATGTCTAGCAGAATTCAGGCATCATCATTTGATGATGATGATGAAATATAATAAGCTGAGCCTGAACAAGCGCCATGACCTCACACCGCTATTAATTAGTGACATTTTAATTAATGTGTCACACGAATTTAATTATACGTTTTGCAATTATAAATGAGTCCCTATGGTTTTAAATGATTCTTATCAGAAGTTTATTCATGTGAATATTTTAAGTAGATTATGTTTGTGGTATAATTCATAGAACATATTATTTAACTTGAATGATATTCCAGTCTGGATCATTATCAGATCTCTGCCCTTATTCCACGCTAAGTGGCGTCAGCACAACAGGTTTTCCTCCACTCACCCTCATCCTTATGTCATCCTTGACACAGTGCATCCATCTTTTCTTTGGTCTACCTCTTCTTCTATAACCACCATCCACATCCATATCCATATCGAACACTTTTCTCCTAATATGACTTTCATCCCTCCTCAGTACATGTCCATACCATGGGCACGCGCTATGTTCAGACTTCCTCTATTACACTAATTCCTTATTTTAGACATCCTTGTTACTCCACACACCAACTCCAGTCTGGATATATTATATCGTATTGTAAGTATTATGGCTGAGAATAAATAAGCAATCGATGCAAGGAATGAAAAAAAACTTATGCAATACAATAAGTTGGTCCACTGGGATCCACTACCGTAGAACAGTTTAGTTTGTTTGATATTCAGTTCTAATATTGAAGTTTTGAAATAAAAGGTTTCAGTATTAGCATAAAATCAAAGTGAATTCTATTCTTTTTTCAAAACTGACATTATAATACAATCGGTAAATTTGTACAATCTTTATGTAAGCAAGGACAGAATCTATCAATACTAGAAAATAACCAAACTTGGTGAAGTTTCAAAATCATAAAATTACTTTAGTAAAATTTGAATGTATGCAGATGACTGTACCTAGGTCTCGTGTAACAAGCAGGTACCTAAGTACTTTATGTGCGTACTTTCTCTTGCACTTTCCCAATACTCGAGAAATCTCTTTGGCGTCCCCATTGAGACAGGTGCTTCATGGTTTTGTAACGGCGAAGCTTTGTGCGACTAAACTACTAAAGGCTCGAACACACCTAGTTCGCTGGCGGTAGCGATCAGTGAAACGCTGTCAAATATCGCTGTCAGATTTAAGATTTGACAGCGATATTTGACAGCGTTTCACTGTTCGCTACCGCCAGCGAACTAGGTGTGCGCAGGCCATAAAATGTGCGTGAATTATTTATGGGAATGAGGGAATGAGGGAATCTCGCAAAATCTTCAAAAATAAAATAAAATGGTGTCAAACAAACGAAGAAAATATTAAAATGGATATATTGGCTACTCACAGGCGTAATAAAAATTTTGTAAAGTTTTGGGAATCAACCAAAAAATTTAATGATAAAAACAAAAGTTTACCGATGTCGGTCGAAGGCTTGCAGGACCCGAAAGATATTGCTAACTTATTTGCTAAACGTTTTCAAATAAAACCTGAACCTGTGGCAGGCTGCATGAAAGATGTACCTGCTGGAGAGATAAAAAATACCGTCTGCTTTGACCCAGAGCATGTGTCTAGGGCTGTGTATGATATGAAAAGGGGCAAATCCCCCGGTCACGACAAATTAAGTATAGAACACATCTTGAACGCGGGTGAGGACATTTTTGTTATACTCTGTGATTTATTTAACTTATGTGTTAAGTATTCCTACATGCCTGATGATATGATGAAAGCTATTATTGTACCAATAGTCAAGAACAAGACCGGAGACTTAGGTAGTGCGGCCAATTACCGGCCTATATCTTTGGGGACAGTGGTAGGTAAGGTGTTTGAGCGACTGCTGCAGCCTTTGCTGCTGAACAATATTAGTATTGACGATGCACAGTTTGGTTTCCGTCCTGGTCTCTCGACAGATGCAGCAATTTTTAGTCTTAAGTATACCGTAAATTATTACGTAACGCGTGACACATCTGTGTACGCATGCTTCCTGGACCTGAGTCGAGCATTTGATCTAGTGAATTATAAAATTCTTTGGAACAAATTGCTCGACTCGGAAGTTCCGATAGAAATTGTTGAACTGCTTAGGTACTGGTACGGAAACCAAACCAACGCTGTTAGATGGGGCGACACGACATCCAGCTATTATAAGCTGGAATGCGGGGTACGCCAGGGAGGGTTGACCTCTCCAGACCTTTTCAACATATACATAAATGGGTTAATCGGGGAGTTGAGAAGCACTGGGACCGGATGCCATATTGGCGATGTATGTGTCAACAATCTGAGCTACGCTGACGATATGGTGCTTCTCAGTCCCTCGATTAATGGGCTTAGGAAACTCTTGGCCGTCTGCGAAAAGTATGCCAAAGCCCACGGTCTGAAGTATAACGCTCTAAAAACAGAGATGCTTGTGTTTAGAGCTGGGAAAGGCCCGGAGAGGGTGCCTGAAGTTTGTCTGAATGGTTCAGTGGTAAAGGTTGTGAAACAGTTCAAATATCTTGGCCATATAATCACTGAAGATCTTAAGGATGACCAAGATATCGAGCGAGAAAGACGGAACCTGTCCATCAGGTGTAACATGCTTGCAAGGAGATTTGCCAGATGCAGTGACGAGGTCAAAATTACCTTGTTTAAAGCGTACTGCCTAGGCATGTATACCTGCCAACTCTGGTTTAAATACAAAAGAAAATCGTTTAGTACCATAAGGGTGCAATACAATGACGCTTATCGCATCCTTATGAAAAAGCCCCGATTCTGTAGCGCTTCAAGCATGTTCGCTGATGCACGGGTTCCGGATTTCTTCGCCATTATACGCTCGCGAGTAGCCTCCTTTTGGGGTGGCCTCAGAAATTCAAAAAATGGTATTCTTCAGTGCATGCACTGAGAGAAAAAATAGGTTAGATTAACCGAGAACAACAAGTTGAAATAGCGCCAATCAAGATTTTTGTTACGGTAACCAATTTAATTCTGTTAATTTAATACCTAAAGTTAGTAAGTAATAGTAAAGTTAACAAATTTATAGCTTAAATTAACTGTGTCTTTGTAACAGTAACAATTATTATTGATGGTTTCAACAAATTCATATTTGTTGTGACAACCTAGTTTTATTTAGTATCTTTTTTTACGAAACTATATTGGTTGGTACAACCAATTTAATATTTGTATTTTGTTTACGAAACTATATTGGTTGGTACAACCAATTCAATATTCGTATTTTTTTACGAAACTACGTTAATTGGTAGGTACAACCAATTCATAATTTGTTTGATCAACTACAAAAGTGGTTGAATTACTGGTTAAAACTACTGGTCCAGTTGTTTATTATAACCAGTATTGTCCGTTGAAGTAACAAACATCTTGGGTTGGATACAATTACACTTTTGTTGAATTCACAATTGTATATTGGTTCGATCAACTACAAAAGTGGTTGAATCACTGTTTAAAATTACTAATACTGCTGTTTACTATAACCAATATTGTCTGTTAAAATAACAAACGCCTTGGGTAGGATATACTAATACTTTTGCTCGATGTACTATTGTATTTTTATTAGACAAACTTAAAAAGTGGTTGAATTATTGTTTAAAATTACTGGTCCAGTTGTCAATTATAACCAATATTGTCTGTTGAAGTAACAAACGCCTTGAGTTGAATATACTAATACTTTTGTTGGATTCACTATAGAATTTTGGTTTAATCAACTACAAAAGTGGTTGAATCACTGTTTAAAATTATTAATACTGCTGTTTACTATGACTAATATTGTCTGTTAAAGTAACAAACGCCTTGGGTAGGATATACTAATACTTTTGCTGGATTTACTATTGTATGTTGATTAGACAAACTTAAAAAGTGGTTAAACTACTGTTTAAAACTACTAGGCTAGTAGTTTACTATAACCAATATTGTTTGATGAAGTAACAAACGCCTTGGGTAGTATATACTAATACTTTTGTTGGATTCACTATTCTAATTTGGTTCGATCAACTACAAAAGTGGTTGAATTACTGTTTAAAATTACTAATACTGCTGTTTACTATGACCAATATTGTCTGTTAAAGTAACAAGCGCCTTGGGTAGGATATACTAATGCTTTTGCTGGATTTACTATTGTATTTTGATTAGACTAACTTAAAAAGTGGTTGAATTACTGTTTAAAATTACTGGTGCAGTTGTTAATTATAACCAATATTGTCTGTTGAAGTAACAAAAACCTTGGGTTCAATATACTAAATTTTTGTCGGGTTCACTATTGTATTTTGGTAAGACTAACTAAAAAGTGGTTAAACTACTGTTTAAAACTACTAGGCTAGTGGTTTACTATAACCAATATTGTTTGTTGAAGTAACAAACGCCTTGGGTAGTATATACTTATACTTTTGTTGGATTCACTATTCTATTTTGGTTCGATCAACTACAAAAGTGGTTGAATTACTGTTTAAAATTACTAATACTGCTGTTTACTATGACCAATATTTTCTGTTAAAGTAACAAACGCCCTGAGTAGGATACACTAATACTATTGTTGGATTCACTATTATATTTTGGTAAGACCAACTAAGAAGTGGTTAAACTATTGTTTAAAATTACTAGTCCAGCGGTTTACTATAACCATTACTAGTATTGATTATAGTAAACAGCTGTAGCTAGTAATTTTAAGCAGCAGTTAAACCACATTTTATTTGGTCTGACTAAAACCTGAAAGACAATCCAACAAACATATTAATTTAGTATAGCCATTTTTAAATAGTAAAGCAATATTGAGCGCTGTTAACTGCGCTACAAGTAATTCAAAACTAGTTAAACCAAAATTATACAAAGTTGTCACTGTTGCCAATAGTAAAAAATGGGCATTATTTATATGTAAGCCAAAGACAAATAATACTTTACAATCTTTCCCTGCTTAATTTTTTAATCACATAAACAAAAAAACTAGTTTTAAGCTTAATTTTATCAGTAATTCAACCATTAGATTAATATCTACTAATAACTGATTGAAACAACAGTGAACCTATAATAAATTATTGTCTATTTGCCTACCTAAAAAATAAATCATTTATAGAAATAAAAAAACAAGTTTTTTAATTAGTAGTGGTTTTATTTAAAAAAATAAATCAAATAACACGATCAAGAACAGTAAATAATTGAAGTTAAAAAAGTCGAAATGAACGTATTTTAACACAAACATAATATTTTGAATATAACATACTTATAGACACTTACAGGTGAGTTATTAATCATTACTTATTTATTATCATGTCAAATGACGAATAGTTTTTTCTTACTAAAATAATACAAATATTGAAAACGAATATACAGGGTATAATAAGTGTGAGTGCGTGCGCTTCGTTTGTTTTTGTTTAAAGTACCTGTGATTTGTATTTGAAAATAGTGAAAAATGGAGCTGAATGAGGTTTTGGAATCATGGGGGGTGTCTCAAGACAATAACTCACCTGTAAGTGTCTATAAGTAATAACATACTTATAGACACTTACAGGTGAGTTATTAATCATTACTTATTTATTATCATGTCAAATGACGAATAGTTTTTTCTTACTAAAATAATACAAATATTGAAAACGAATATACAGGGTATAATAAGTGTGAGTGCGTGCGCTTCGTTCGTTTTTGTTTAAAGTACCTGTGATTTGTATTTGAAAATAGTGAAAAATGGAGCTGAATGAGGTTTTGGAATCATGGGGGGTGTCTCAAGACAATAACTCACCTGTAAGTGTCTATAAGTAATAACATACTTATAGACACTTATAATATATTAATAACTCACCTGTAAGTGTCTATAAGTAATAACATACTTATAGACACTTACAGGTGAGTTATTAATCATTACTTATTTATTATCATGTCAAATGACGAATAGTTTTTTCTTACTAAAATAATACAAATATTGAAAACGAATATACAGGGTATAATAAGTGTGAGTGCGTGCGCTTCGTTTGTTTTTGTTTAAAGTACCTGTGATTTGTATTTGAAAATAGTGAAAAATGGAGCTGATAGAGGTTTTGGAATCATGGGGGGTGTCTCAAGACAATAACTCACCTGTAAGTGTCTATAAGTAATAACATACTTATAGACACTTACAGGTGAGTTATTAATCATTACTTATTTATTATCATGTCAAATGACGAATAGTTTTTTCTTACTAAAATAATACAAATATTGAAAACGAATATACAGGGTATAATAAGTGTGAGTGCGTGCGCTTCGTTTGTTTTTGTTTAAAGTACCTGTGATTTGTATTTGAAAATAGTGAAAAATGGAGCTGATAGAGGTTTTGGAATCATGGGGGGTGTCTCAAGACAATAACTCACCTGTAAGTGTCTATAAGTAATAACATACTTATAGACACTTACAGGTGAGTTATTAATCATTACTTATTTATTATCATGTCAAATGACGAATAGTTTTTTCTTACTAAAATAATACAAATATTGAAAACGAATATACAGGGTATAATAAGTGTGAGTGCGTGCGCTTCGTTTGTTTTTGTTTAAAGTACCTGTGATTTGTATTTGAAAATAGTGAAAAATGGAGCTGAATGAGGTTTTGGAATCATGGGGGGTGTCTCAAGACAATAACTCACCTGTAAGTGTCTATAAGTAATAACATACTTATAGACACTTACAGGTGAGTTATTAATCATTACTTATTTATTATCATGTCAAATGACGAATAGTTTTTTCTTACTAAAATAATACAAATATTGAAAACGAATATACAGGGTATAATAAGTGTGAGTGCGTGCGCTTCGTTCGTTTTTGTTTAAAGTACCTGTGATTTGTATTTGAAAATAGTGAAAAATAGAGCTGAATGAGGTTTTGGAATCATGGGGGGTGTCTCAAGACACCATTCAAGTGTTCTGTGGTTTGATCTCCCAGTAAGCGAGCGAACTGCAAAGCGCCAAATCACGGATATCTAAAACAAAAAAAAAAAATGTAAGTTATTGCTTTAATAACCAAGGAATTTGTTTACAATAGCCTAGCAATATTACACTGTAACACAGAATAACACCCATAGTCAAGTTATTGAAGGGGGTACGATTCCTATACGTAAATTAAATTTTGCCAACTATGGGCTAATAAGAGTATAATTTTGTGGCACTATAGTAAGCTTTTAAATCGGTCATTGTTATCGCCAAACTGTATTAATTTAAATTAATTATTTATTATTAAATTCATTTATTAAATCAACATAGGATCATTTTGTTAGTTATAATTTAAAGAAAACTATAAATTAACAAAAATATATAAACAACAGTTTGCATGGGGATAGAATAACCTTAAATAGAAAATTCCTTATTCGGGTAAATACTTACTCTCATTTTCTTCCTTAAACAGTTCTCTCAACTCTTTTTCAACTGCACTCTTTTCTGTGGTTTGATCTCCCAGTAAGCGAGCGAACTGCAAAGCGCCAAATCACGGATATCTAAAACAAAAAAAAATAATGTAAGTTATTGCTTTAATAACCAAGGAATTTGTTTACAATAGCCTAGCAATATTACACTGTAACACAGAATAACACCCATAGTCAAGTTATTGAAGGGGGTACGATTCCTATACGTAAATTAAATTTTGCCAACTATGGGCTAATAGAGTATAATTTTGTGGCACTATAGTAAGCTTTTCAATCGGTCATTGTTATCGCCAAACTGTATTAATTTAAATTAATTATTTATTATTAAATTCATTTATTAAATCAACATAGGATCATTTTGTTAGTTATAATTTAAAGAAAACTATAAATTAACAAAAATATATAAACAACAGTTTGCATGGGGATAGAATAACCTTAAATAGAAAATTCCTTATTCGGGTAAATACTTACTCTCATTTTCTTCCTTAAACAGTTCTCTCAACTCTTTTTCAACTGCAGCATCAGCCTCTAGTAGTTTTATGGCGCTGTTTTGAAATTGACCCCATTTTTTCAAACAGCATTGAATTTTTGTCAGGGTATAAATGGGCAAAGTCGATTTCAATCTGAAAAAAGAGTAATTATTTGGTGCTTAGAAATTTGATGTGAACCTAAATAGTTATACAAATGTTATAAGTAACAAAACACTACCAGTCGATGTCCGTTCGTGGTTTTTAAGCATGGCCATTCATTTACCATGACCATCAATGTTTTTTTGGTATCATACGCATTTTTTTTTCTATAAGCGCAAGATTCTTTCCAATTTTCTTCAACCAGTGGCCAGGGGTCGCGGTTGTATTTTAACCATATCATGATATCGTCAGTCTCTGTGCAAACAATAAATCTGTCAGTAAAAATAAGCTAAAATTCATTCATTCACCACTTGAACTTGCAAAATTATTTATTTTATCCACAGCGTGTAACAAGCAGAAAATCGATTGATTGAGATAAAACTTTGCATACCTATTTGTCCATGTTTTTTAAGTTTTTGTTCAGTTTTACAGTTATTGTCAAGTATGTGTTGGTTATTGCGAGATCTCAATTTGCAGCGAACTATACTGGAAATTAAACTGTGGAGACATGCTTACCATTTTCTATCATTTCATTGTCATTTGTTTCATGACAAGAAATTTTTATTTTTTTTGGGAGCACCCCAGAACCTCTTAAAGTTCTCAACTGGTTATAGTATCTATCAACAAGTTTTCCTTTTGCTGGCATTGTATTTTTAGGGCTAATAGTTCTGCTAGGAATATAGTAGGTTTCCTGAAACAGATTATTTTTTTAAAAACAGGTTGTAAATTCTTTTTTAAACCCGTGTGAAATAAATTATAGTTTAAAAAACTAAAAAAAACGCTTTTATAACAAATTGAACTAATAATAGTGGGTGCTTTTTATAATAACTTCAGATATAATAAACTATTGATAAAATATTTACAACAATCAAAATCAAGCCCCCCACGCTTTTTGTACAATAATATAAATTTTCAATTGATTATTACAGATTTATTTTTAACTTTTTAGTTCAATTTGTTATAAAAGCGTTTTTTTTAGTTTTTTAACCTATAATTTATTTTTTACTTTTTAGTTTTTTTATTTTTTTTTTCATATTTTTTTTTCATATTTTTTTTTTCATATTTTTGCATTGTCATCGACCTTTGACAGGTGTGCAAAGTTTGAATCAAATCTGATCGTTCAAAGTAGGACAAAATCGAGCTCAAAGAGGTCGGTTACATACATACATACATACATACATACATACATACATACTTTCATATTTTTTTTTTCATATTTTTTTTTTCATATTTTTGCATTGTCATCGACCTTTGACAGGTGTGCAAAGTTTGAATCAAATCTGATCGTTCAAAGTAGGACAAAATCGAGCTCAAAGGGGTCGGTTACATACATACATACATACATACATACATACATACATACATACAGGTGAAGCTAATAAAAGCGTTATAAAAAAAATAAGCTAGGTACCAAATTACTAAAAACAATCTACCCTACGACTACAATACAACAAGTCTTGCTAGCTTATACTAAACGACGTAACGACGCATGAGTCATGTTTTTTCGTGCGTGCAGCCGGCTCCATCGATTTATAAGACGTTATCACGTCAAAAAGAATATTATTTAGGTGGTACAGGTACCAACTGACATGTTTTATCTTAGTTCTAATCAAAATCTATTCTTTGTTCAACACAATCCTAAAAAGCAGCCAAGTGCGAGTTGGACTCGCCCATGAAGTGTTCCGTAGCATCAAGTAACATAATATAAAGGATCTTGTAGTTCGTCGAAAGGTAAATTGCGGTTTACGATTTATGACGTATAAAAAAAACACTACTAGGTAGCTAGATCTCGTTCAAACCAAATATCGTTGAAAGTTTGCATAGTAATGTACAACATAATATATTTTTTTTAGTTTTATCATTCTCTTATTTTAGAAGTTAGAGGGGGGGGGACCAACTTTTTTCCACTTTGGAAGTGTCTCTCGCGCAAACTATTCAGTTTAGAAAAAAACTATATTAGAAACCTCAACATCATTTTTGAAGACCTATTCATAGATACCCAACACGTCCCATACGTGTTGGGTACCCGATGAAAAAAAAATTTTTGAGTTTCAGTTTCAAGTATGGGGACCCCAAAATTTATAGTTTTTTTTCTATTTTTGTGTAAAAGTCTTAATGCGGTTCACAGAATACATCTAGGTACTCGCCAAGTTTCATCAGTCTAGCTCTTACGGTTTCGGAGAAAAATGGCTTTGACATACGGACGGACAGACAGACAGACAGACAGACATGACGAATCTATAAGGGTTCCGTTTTTGCCATTTGGCTACGGAACCCTAAAAATTGAGTCACTCACGGTGTAAGCAGGTAAGTAGGTAGGTACATACCTCACTTTTATAACTGATAAGTTCAGATGCAGTTGATGACAACGGACTATCGTTACACACACTAATAGTGTCCAAAGAGTCAGTATTCTGTAATGAATATTAAATGTATGTTCAGGCCACGGCGATGATAATAGGAAAGATACTAGGATATTATGCTATAATGATATTCAATTGTTCATGGTTATTATAAACAAGAAGGTATATTACTTAGTTAGCTATATGTATACATAAGTACCGACCGATGTACCTACGTACTTACTGCTAATATAGTTGTAGCTTCATACCGAATGTACGAAGTGCGCTTGGCCTGGCACCTAGGTACCTACCTACCTATTCTTTATTGCACACATAAAATACATTTAAAAAACTTAAAATGATGATGAATGAATGATGATGATTATTAGTAAGGAATTTTCATTAATAGAAAGAATCAAAGGTAGGAACTCACAGAATGCAGAGTTTCCAGTTCTTCTCTATATGTTTTATAGCCCAGTTTAAATTTAATTCTGTCTCCGAGTCGATTTTCAGGTATTAAAATCTTTAATTCTTCGTCACCTAGGCCCTCGAGACATGATGTGTCGATGTTGTTATCTGAAAAGCATTTGAATGAATTAGAGTAAGTAGGTAGGATATTGATATATAACTTGGTAGGTACTTGTAACTGAAATATAATAGTAGATATTACTAAAATTATCGGTAAATCAGGTTTTGTCAATTCCTAGACGTCCGTCGTCGGTCCAGATGCCCTTTCAGGCTGGCCGACATTTTCAAGCGGTGGTCATGACGTCAATCTCGATCAAAAACTCTTAGCCGATAAGTGGTTGTCACGAGTTTTTGGCGTCAGCGAAGTCACATTGACGTCATCTCCATCGTGAAATAATCTCAGTCGGCCCGAAAATAAGGCCCCAGGAACGCCGCACGATTAGTTGATTTTATGTAGGTACACAGATGAATTCATATTTACAGTAAAATCGCCGCACGCACACAATAATAGCAATATCCCTCTCAACATTGAAAAAATCATTAGTGGAACGGCGTTCATTTTTACGCTAGACAGAACTCTACCTAGGTAGGTACTAGACTTAGTTTGTAAGGAGTGTAATCTTCATCTAGTGAACAGATTCCAAACATTAGGTAGGTATTACAAAGCTACACTATCCCTGCTAAACACGAACAGCGTTCGCAAAATTTGAATCCGTTTACTTTATTAGGTACCTACCTACCTACCTACACAGACAACAGTTAGTGTCGCAGCATGCAATGAACATTTATTCGGGCAAATATTAAAAAAATAAGTTATCTACACATTGACTGATTTCATGATCCTAAAACCTATACCTACCTATACTTTGGTTGGTATAACGAAACAAAATAGTACATAATATCACCTATACCATAGAAGTAATTGGGTAAACTTTGAACAAAGAAACTCGGAAATGACAGGAATCGGGCTATCAGAAATGTTTTTAGTGCTTTTTAACCATTACCTGCTCAATCAACCCAGGGCCCAAAGTCTGCACCACACCTTGGAGATCAAAACAGAGTAGGTACTTACCACAGAACACTTGAATGGTGTCTTGAGACACCCCCCATGATTCAAAACCTCATTCAGCTCCATTTTTCACTATTTTCAAATACACTGGTAAGTGGTAATACAAATTAGCCTAACATCACAGGTACTTTAAACAAAAACGAACGAAGCGCATTAGCGCATGCGGGGGTTGCAACTTGTCAGGAGCGCGCGATGCAAGTGTGGCGTCTGCCCGGGCGATGAGGGGAGGGAAAAGCGGCGCGGGAGCGGAGCGGGCAGCGCGTCCGAGTCCCCCGACCAATCAGAGCATGGTATTCTAAACACTACCTAATAAGGTATGGCCAAAAGCCAAAACTGAGAGCGGGAATCTGAATCAAACGGTTTTTTGTTATATGCATAATAAAGAACTTTAGGCGTAATAGCAATAAGACTTATTTTTCATTTTAGGTAGGTGCCTCTTTATCCAAGTGTGATTATATTATTACTATTTATTACCTACGTACCTAAGTACCTATGATTTTAATCCAGAAGTACCTAGATAAGATACCTACCTGCCGGGCCGGCCGATTATATCTATTTGCCTGGCTAAAGGGCAGGGTAGGTATAGGTACATACCTATTATAGATTTTATGAACTAGCGGCCGCCCGCGGCTTGTAGTAGTGGTCATTGGTACATGATTTTATAGATCTACTGTATTTATTTAGGTATTATGAATAAGGTAGGCAAGGCACTGATAATCCACAAAACGATGAGAAAGTTTTCACTTCTGCCGGCACTCCCGGAGTGCAACCCGTCTTTTTTTTTTTTTAATTTAACTATTTGATGGAACAAGCATATGGGCCACCTGATGTTAAGTGGTAACCATCGCCTATAACAAAACACTGCCTCGTAGGTCACGCACGTTAGGAGCGTGCCCTACGATGCACTGCCCTGCGTCCATCAACCGGCCATATAGCGTGGCATCGTCTTATAAAATCAAAAAATATAAGTAATCTATGGTTTTCGTCAAAAAGTTAGTCTTAGACTATATACCTCACCATTAGCCTGAAAGAGTTCACTACTGGACATAGGCATCCCCTATACATTTCCAGGAAGAACGATTCTGAGCTCTTTCCATCCTCTGACTTCCCGCGATCTTAACAATGTCGTCAGTCAGTGGGTAAGCGGTAAGCGCCCTAGGTACTTACGTTTCGTCTTCCGGTTCGTGGTCACCATTCGATAACCTTTATTTCCAACGGTTGTCGGTTCTTCGAGCTATATGACCTGCCCATTGCCTCTTCAACTCACTAATACTACGAGCTTTGTCGGTGACCTTGGTTCTTCTACGGATTTCATCATTTCTGATTCTAATATCACGTTGTGAAACTCACTCCCAGCATAGCTCTCTCCATAGCCCGTTTTTAACTTTGAGCTTGTGTAGGTATTAAGTTAATAGCACAGATAAGATAATACTAGTGTTAATAGTTAGCGACCACGTATATCTATACTTCTATACTAATATTATAAAGAGGAAAGATTTGATTGTTTGTTTGTTTGTATTGAATAGGCTCCGAAACTACTGGACCGATTTAAAAAAAAAATCACCGTTGTGTAGCTACACTAGGTATTCCCGAGTGTCATAGGCTATATTCTAATTTCAAAAAAATTAGGGATCCTTACCAAAACTTAAATAATGTAACCCAAGGTGTAGATTATGATTATGATTATGTCTCTCTGTTTGTTACTTTTTCACGACTTAACGGCTGAACCGATACCTATGGATGAAATTTGATATGGAGATAGGTTGAACCATGGGGACGGTAAAGGGCTTATTTTGATTCATGTATCTTGCAAGCGAAACCACGGGCAGCCACTTTATTTTAACCAACTATACACTGGTTGTCTTAACAAAGTTGGTTTTGTTATACCCAATGAGTTGGTTTTGTTAAAATAACCAATTCCCTCGGTTTCAGGTACGCAAAAATTAGTAAACAATTGCACGGGCGACATCCGAATTTCAAACCAAATGCATGGCAATAAAGCGCAATGTAGTATTTACGCGCACAAGCGTGTAAAAACTAAATTGAATATAACTGAAATTGAAATGGAGGGAGGGAGCACGCGTGCTTTTTCGTTCTAGAAACCTTTTTTTTTTTTTTCGAATGGACAAAATGCTGGTGATCGTCTGACGATTCTTACAGCGCTACCGGACAATGGTGAGCGCAGAGGGCGCTCAACCGGTAAAGTTAGGTTGGGGCAACAAACTCAAGGGCACCGCTATGGTACGACCTCGGCTTGGGCTGTTGCCAGGGGGGGGGGGTTTGAATCTAGTTTAGGCCCGTAGAGGGCTGGCACTAAGGGACGTCTTCGACCCCGCCGGCGGGGTCGGTGAATCTGTGCAGTGTTTCTTTCCGAACTGGATGACTCAATCGCCTCCGCGTTAGCGGCGGTGATAACGTCATCGGGATCAACGAGGATATGCCTCGGTCTACGGAGGGATTCAGTTCTAGAAACCAGCTAGTGGGGACTGTTAAATACAGCACTAACGCAATCGCACCTTCATCTATAGGTTTGACAATACTGCCAACTACTTACTTGCTCGATAACTGAAGTTGCATTCAGTGAATCGACGAGAGATGTTGCATTGCTTTTTACATATTTTATTGATTTTATAGTGTTTATTATACTTATAGAAATCACAAATATTATATCATGTCCCAAAAGTTAAAAGCCAAATAGAATTTGAACCGCGACCTTCCCCTTAGTCTTTCGTGGTTAGGTCTCAGGTTCAAATCTCGCTCAGCTCGGTTTTGTTAAACCAAATGAGTTGGTTTTGTTGAAATAAGTAATTACTATTAAATTCATGGATAAGAAGTTGTTAAATCAAACAACAATAAAGTGATTGCAACAAAGATAAATTTTACAAAAACTTTTGCTGCATCAATCATTAACGATAACGATATGTTTTTCTAACAAATACTAAAAATGTGTTGTCAAATTCATCATAGTGATTTGTTAGCTTTACTTAAAATGATATGTAGATTCAAGTCATCATCATCAGTCCGATAAATTCCGGAATCTGAACTATGTCGTCGGTCCATCGGGTGAGTGGGGGCCCTACGTTTTGTCTTCGGTTCGTGGCCACCTTTCGAGAACCCCAACGGTTGTCGGTTCTTCGAGCTATATGACCCGCCCATTGCCACTTCAACTACGAGCTTAATTAATTCTACGAGCTTTGACAGTGACCTTGCTTCTATTACGGATTTCCTATTATCTGATTCTATCACGTAGTGACACCCAGCATAGCTCGCTATGCGACTTTGAGCTTGTGTATGAGGCCAATACTAAGCGACTACGTCTCAGTTCCAAAAGTTTGCACTGGCAACACGCACTGATTACAGAGACTTTGGTCTTGAGGCTCTGTGGTATCTGCGACGAGAAGACGTGGTGCGATTTCCCGATAGCTGCCTAGTTGAGTTGGATTCGTCAGCTGACCTCTTTGTCGAAGTTGGCTTTACCTGTAATTGGATCGTCTGACCCAAATATACATAACGGTTCACAACTTCGATGAAATCACTCCCAGCATGTACCGCCCGCCACGCGAGTGCAGTATTTGTTTCTTCTCTTTGTTCTATAGCTGTATTGATTACATGTCCGTTATACAAAACTGTCCGCGTACCAAACTAAGCTACGGGTTTCCTCACGATGTTTTCCTTCACAGTTTTTTTATACCAAACACAGCGTTTGTACTTACATCTATCGACCACTGATTGTATGTAACTGCTGACTACTTGTATGGTAAACAAATTTTAGCTCAATTGGCCAATTTATTGAAAAGTTCCGTTGAACAGACCTTGGCTCCATCATCAGACCAGGCCGCTGTTACCATTTTATGAGAACTGAGTAACTCCTTAATTTATTTCAAGAAAAAAATATTAGCAAAAGCAAAGGAATTGAGCGACCAGTAGAAAAACTTTGATGGCAACGAAACTCTTAGAAATGGGAGCTCTTGGATCGTTGGTTATCTTAATTTAACCTTTTCTGATTTTGATGTAAAGCAATAACCGAGCGACCCAGAAAAAAGTAAAAGTTGTTTTGTGATGTACAAAGTTCTTTCATATGACATGTAATTTGATTGTTTTGTTTCATTTTTTGCCTCCTTATACAACCCCATATCTTAGTAACCCCTCATCGGATTTTAATCATAATACCTACCAGTAAATTTTTCAAGTCCAAGCTATCGATTTATCAAATTTCATGCAGATCGAATCAACCGTTCGAGAGTTATCGTTGGACAAACATACATAAATACATACATATATGCATAAATACATAAAATGCCAAATTGCCCAAGTTGATTGTAAGATCTTCGTTCACTTCGCTCACTCGATCAATAAATATTGGTAATTTTAACCTAACAAAGATACCTACATATCTTATCTATTTAATTTAACATAAAATTTTTAAATTTGTTGACCTTATACCCCTGATGATGAGTTAGAGTTTGTTGAAATACCCATTTCTAGTAAATACTACTGAAAAGTAGTTGTTAAATCATGGTAAATGCAACAAATCAAAATTTAACAAAAGCTTTTGCTGTATCAACCAATAAAGATTGGTTTTTCTAACAAATATAATTTGGTTTGGTTTATTAAAAATGTGTTGTTGATTTTATCAAACTCATTTGTTAGCTTTATTTAAAATGATAAGTAGATGTAACTCGATTTACTGTAAATATTGCAAACTTAATTTTGTTATTTTGACTAAGAAATATTTATTATTTCAAACAACATAAATTGGTTATATTAGAAACCAATTAGATTAATTTAACAGAGATACATTTATCAATTTAACTTTAGAGTGGTTATCATAACAAATTTGAATTTGTTATACCAAATGGGTTGATTTTGTTAAAATAACTCATTTCTAGTAAATTTACAGATAAGTCGTTGTTAAAATAAGGAACAATATGGTAAATGCAACAAATCAAAATTTAACAAAAGCTTTTGCTGCATCAACCGATAAGGATGTGTTTATCTAACAAATATAATTTGATTCAGTTTATTAAAAATGTGTTGTTGATTTCATCAAACTAATTTGTTAGCTTTACATAAAATATAATTAAATTTAACTATATTTACTGCAAATATTGCAAACTTGATTTTGTTATTTTGAATAAGAAATATTGATTATTGTAAATGACATAAATTGGTTATATAAGGCATCAATTAGATTAATTTAACAGAGATACATTTATCAATTTAACTTTAGAGTGGTTATCATAACAAATTTGAATTTGTTATACCAAATGAATTGGGTTTGTTGAAATACCCATTTCTAGTAAATACTACAGAAAAGTAATCGTTAAAACATGCAATAATATGGTAAATGCAACAAATCAAAATTTAGCAAAAGCTTTTGCTGTATCAACCAATAACGATGGTTTTTCTAACAAATATAATTTGGTTTGGTTTATTAAAAATGTGTTGTTGATTATATCAAACTGATTTGTTAGCTTTACTTAAAATGATAAGTAGATGTAACTCGATTTACTGTAAATATTGCAAACTGGATTTTGTTATATTGAATAAGAAATATTTATAATTGTAAATGATATAAATTGGTTATATAAGGCATCAAATAGATTAATTTAACAGAGATACATTTATCAGTTTAACTTTAGACTGGTTATCATAACAAATTTGAATTGGTTATACCAAATGGGTTGGTTTTGTTAAAATAACTCGTTTCTAGTAAATTTACAGATAGGTCGTTGTTAAATTAAGCAACAATATGGTAAATGCAACAAATCAAAATTTAACAAAAGCTTTTGTTGTATCAACCGATAACGATGTGTTTTTCTAACAAATATAATTTGATTCAGTTTATTAAAAATGTGTTGTTGATTTCATCAAACTAATTTGTTATCTTTACATATAATTATAAGTGAATTTAACTCTATTTACTGTAAATATTGCAAACTTGATTTTGTTATTTTGAATAAAAAATATTAACAAGTTTAAACGATATAAATTTGGTATATTAAGCAATACTCAAGTTAATCTAACAAAGATACATTTTACGTTTTTTTTTGTTCACTTTAATCAATTGAATTGGTTAATTGAAATGGTATAATTTGTTAATATAACAAAACGATGGCGTTTAATAAGTTGGTTAAAATAAACAAAAAAACATTATTTAAATTTACCTATATCTTATCAATTCAGAAAATAAAATTATTTTTTGGTTCGATTTAATGAACAGTTACAAATATTATTAGTTATAATTATTAAAACTTTGGTATAATTTTTTAGATCGTGTTTATTAAACGAATACCAACATTATAAGTTATTTCAAGCGATATTTTTAGTATCAGTTTGATCACACTGTTAAGCTTATGGTAAAATTAACTAAATTCAAATTTACCGAATCACTTTTGTTTTTTTAACAAGTCATTTTCTTTATTTTAACTAACTATATATAGGTTATCGTAACAAAATTGATTTTGTTATACCAAACGAGTTGGTTTCATGGTAGTGTTGTTAAAATTACCAATTTCTAGTAAATTCAACCGAAAAAGATTTAACCGAGGTGATTTTGGTTATTTTAACATGTACATTTCTCTCAGTGCATCTGGTGGGTGGGTGCCCTACGTTTCGTCTTCCAGTTCGTGGTTGCCATTCGAGAACCTTTATTCCTCAACGGTTAACGATATAAATATCAAAAATCAGTTTGTCTGGTAATCGAATTTATCTGACTGTTAGCATTACTGTATGGATAGCAAAACCCACAATATACTGAAGAGAGTCAACTTAATAAAATAAGTAAACACGCATGTATTCGTACAAAAGACATCGAATGCACGATTACGGGCGTGTGCGATGGATTAATAGAGATGAAAGCCTCGACGAGCCGATCGATGCCACGGCTATTGTTCTCGTGGGACTGTGCCACTAATAACGTGATAGTACTTGTTGAAACGGTATTTTTATTTATTTTATATACCTATTTGTCTTGCTAATCTAAGGTCCGCAGAACAATGCTTAAGTCTGAGTCGAGCCTCAAAGATATTTTTTGACAGTTCTCCATTGAAGAGTGTCTAAAATGTATGTCAGTTTTTTTTTATACAACTATGTAGCTGATGGAACAGGCATTATATAATAAAGCAAAAGTCACAAATCATTTCCTCGTAGGTCATCGACACCCACACCCTTCAAGTCAAAGCACAGCAATGCTGCTTCACGGCAGAAATAGGCATGGAGGTAGTACTTCCCCGGACGAGCCAAACACAAAAAGCACTACTACGGTTACAGATCACTTTGAAACGTCTTAGAGCTAGGTTAATCTAGGTGCCAGATCCACGTGGTCAAGCCTAGAAGACCAAGCAATTAACTACGGCTTGGTTCCTATCGTTTCTTTTATCATGTTAGAAAAATCAAACGGTGAAGGAAAATATCGTGAGGAAACCCGCAGTTTAGTCAGCTCCGCACGTATTTACCATGTAATTCTTGTGGATTAGGCTGATTAAGCTGTCAGGATGGTATAGGTGCTGGGCAAGCCTATTCCATCTAAAAATATAATATGTATGTCCCAGGCACTGTAGCGTCCCGTAAGTAGGGGCATCAGTAGGTAATTACCGCAAAATAGCAGTGAAAAGATGCTTAGGTCAAGGAGTGGACTCAGGCTGATGAAGACAATAATAGTCCATCAAGTGGGTATAAAAATAGGCTCAGTTTTTCTAATTCTGTATATCAATAGCACAGCAGTAGCTCAGTGCTTAGTATCTGTCACTGGTCACTATAACTTACAACTATCATTCATCTGTACTAGAAGGAATCGCACCGGTCTACACATTCGTTTCGTTCACATCTTGCTGTTCAACTATCAACCTTATGCAGTTGTGATAGAGGTTATGGACATCAAGGTGTGTTGGTGGGTTGTCCTGGTAATGTAGTATTTCATTCTTATTGTTGCCTGTCATAATAATCTTCTTTATGTAGGTAACTAGCTATGAGAGGTAAGCAAATGTGTGGTCTATTTAGGTATGTTAAGTATTTTGCATTCACCTAAGAGTTTCTACACGATATTACAGTGGTAAAGTCTTGATTACTTGCAATAGGTTTTTTGACACTCCTTTTCATTGAAGATTGCTTTTTTTTATCAATGTTTGTCAACCATTTTATTTATCTACTGCTAATCGCTCATCATATTCTTATTGGCCTTGTAACAGTCATTTAGCTTAGCAGGCCGCTAAGTCTGTTGCCATCCTTTTTTGTTGACATGAGAATGACATTGACAAGTGACTTTTAGCAAGCAAATGAAAGGTAGGTAAACATTAGCAAGAAGGCTGCAATTTAGTTTATCTATATATTATTATCAATTAATTAATTAATTAATTAATTGATCTATATCTATATACACTCGACACTATCTAGCCCCAAACTAAGCAGAGCTTGTACTTTCTTTAACAATTTTTTCATATTGTATGCTCGATACTACACAATGCATTCATTGTTTCTTGGCCCTACCTCTAAAAACCCAAAAGTAAGGAAATGCTAATAGCCACACGCTTTGACAATGTATCCCATAAAATTACCCATAATAACACCAAACCCAAGCCCTTCGAAAAACACATAAAAACCAATTTAAATCCCGCTGTAAAAAGAAAAATTCATTCATTTCTTACAACTGTTGGTTGCGTTGATTACGCCACCGACTCGGTTTCCGCCACGGACTTGGAACTTGACAGTGACAGCTCTGTGTCACTGTTACCTGTCATTCTAAAACGAGCTTTGCTGCACTGATTTTAAATCTTATAATCATAACGAACATAGAGCTTTTACGCGTAGACTTTAAAGTTCACTATTGCCTGACAATGTTTAACGGACACAGAATAAATACCTACGTGCAGAAGTTTCTCTAGCATTGCGTATTACTTCAAAAACACGAGTAAAATTGAAAATTAAATTGAGAATAATTTTAATTTACGAGTATGTTAGCTGACCAATCAATGTTAGTCACACTGTTGTCACTATGTACTTAGAGTCTTGCATACATCTAACGTTCTGCGGTGGCGATCAGTGAAACCCTGTCAAATAACTATGACAGCGATATATGCGCTTAGATGTGTGGTCCAAAAGATGTCAATGTTCTAAACATGTTTAGCACTTCTCTGCCTTAGGGTCAATTGTGTCACTGACCTGATAACCACAAATTTCAGATTAGCGAGTTATTTATGTACACGCTAAAGCTTTCACCAACAAAAAACTGCTTGTAAGAAAAGCACTCATAAAGCCCTAAGACCCAAGAATCGTAGTTACATCAGTTGATGCCCAAATGATGGGTCATGCACATGAGACCCTTACCCGCTTGTTATTCTAGGTTCAATCGTTCGTTATGAAACTGACGCCTGAATTCACTTAGTTTAGATGACGTTTCAAAGTATTCTAGTGATTTTTATGAATAAATGCTGTTTTATTTAGAGCTCCCATACAAATGAACTTGTAGCACAGACCCATATAGTGTATAGTCTATGCACAGACCCACACCACAGTGTAGACGACTGGATTAATTATTGTCAATACGTTATGATGTGCTGTCAATATTGTCAACTGTCAAGTGAGTGACACGGGCTTGTCGGAAGATATAGGTTATCTGTGGTGTCGGACACCAAGATCCAATTGAGATGAGCGGCTCGGAGCAGCGCACCGACAAATGGAATACCAGCTAATGACAGTGCGCGCTGCGGTTAGGCCATTATTAATTCTATCTCACTCGCACCCTCATAACCGCCGTAAATTAAAGCGAGAGGTATAATCAGAGATTGCTACGTGATCTCCATTACACTTCGCTGATGCGTTTTGGATTCTTTTGTTCTTCGGTTTTTTGGTTTTTAGATTAGTTGTGTGCGGTTTGCGGAGGTTGCAATTGTTGATATAATTTTGTAACTGTGAAGGGTTTGTAATAATAAAATAATAATGTATTAGAGAATCTAAGAATGACGAAATTGTTGCAAGATAATAAGAAAGGATGAGTTATTCCTGATTCGTCCCACAAGCTAATGGCCCATTTGGGACGAAACAGGAATCGCAAATTTATTAATATTTATAGTGCTTATTGTAAACTAAAAAGAAGAATGTACTTGGGGGCAGGATTTTTTTTATAGTTTTTTTAGGTAGGTAATAATTCTATTGGTTCCGGGATGAGATTGTCATGATAAAGAGGTACGAGGTAACCGATAATTCTATATTTTTGAAGTACCTACTTACTGGTAGAGTATCTATTACTTATTATTATTTTAAATTATCAATTTTTGTATGTTTGTGTTATATTTATTTTGTATAAATAGTATGTATTTAATATTATGTTGACCCTCTTTTTCAGAAGTTAGTCAAGAATATAGTTTCTGATTTGACTTCTAGGTACGCAAGAAAGACCTTGCAATGACATTAATAAATTAAGTATCAAGAAGCCTTTTGTGTGCAAATATACTTTAAACCATAGATAACCAATAACAATCAAGGTTCATGATTTGAATCCTTAAGAAAAACCCCACTTAGCATCACAATCAAAATCAACGTACAAGTCACATCTTGCCAAAACTCTACTTCTTTAAAATATACGCTATTTATTCTACATAAGATATGTTTTTGAATGAAGACAATCACAATAGGCAGGCAATTTTGATACCTACTTTTGTCAAATTCCTGGACGTACTTTGAATACTAAATCAGGTCTAGGTGGTAGGCTAAGTACCAAGCAAGTACTAAAACATATTAGCTTTGATAATTCTAAACAGCACTCTGTGTCATGGGTTTTCCTAGTTTTTTGTCAGTTTTTTTATTAAGATACTTATACTGAAAGATTTTTTACACCAACAAGTGTGTGTATTAGTATCTAAAATAAAAATTACCTCGTGAAGGGTGTCTCGGAATGTTTTATTATAGAAAAATAGAAGAAAAAATAGAAAAATATTATGATTGAATTATTTACAGCAGCATTACAAAAAAAGTTCAATAAAAAAAACTATGATTATGAAGCATTATTGGAATTAAACTAAAACTATATCAATAGAACAATGGGCTAGATGGCAATAGGCCCAAAAGGCCAAAAAGGCCCAAACTTTAGGTTTATTTTTATTTTTTTTATTTACCATTTAAAAATAAATACATGATCTTGTTTGTGCTTATATATGCTATCACGAGGTACTTCTTTGAATAGCTTAGCTAATACTTTGTCCAAGATAAGCGCCAGTCCTTTGGTCAATAACTATTTCTAAGTATATAGTATTTCAAACAAGTGAGTTATACAGCTAAGACAAATATATACGCATAACGCTTAACAATTTTTATGATGTTCTATGTGGCTTTAAACTAAGAATGATCTGCCGCCTTCTAATACATCGTATAACCACTTTTTTGACTTTTTTATTTTAAGAAAGCCTTTTTTACTTTTAAACTGTTGATCAAATCATTATTCAAGCAATGTTTGAAGCGGTTGAAATCAATACGGTATTATTTTACCAAATTATACCTTTGAATTTAATACTGGTAGAACTGGTCGGTACACCAGGGTACCAGGGTATCTTTGATCCTGGTGGTATTACCACAAGACGGCTCATTAACAAATTATTGCTTGTAATGTTAATAACAGGAATACATAAGTTTTCAGACTTCGTAAATTCACTTTGGTTTGAATAAATTATCTTTATAAATGTTCGTTTTGGATTTGAAGCTTGCATGTTATGTTTTTGATACCAAGCCAATAAGGTGTGTTTTTTATTCAGCAGAATTCATTTAAAAATCTAGTTGAAGAGAACGTTCTGAGCACTTTGATCACAATCGAGCTATTTACAAACTGTTTGAAAATAGAGCGAATTTTAGTTACTACCGTTCATTAGATAAGCGACGACATATTATATTACTAAATTTGTTCACGCACTGCACTCCTCTTCAAACAAACGCACTGGTTCATCATGTTAGAGTAGGTACGAGGTGGTTTTCGTTCACCTCACTGTATAACTAATATGTCCAAAACTAAGGTAGTATCTATGACTTATTGGTGTAGCTTACTTATAAAGTATAGCTTCTAATCCTTCAAGCTTTTTAGCTTATTCTTAGGCATATCCTCTTCTGTTAATACTTCCTACATAGGTAAATGAACTATGATATTGCATTTTATTACTACCTTTATTTAGCTAGCAACTGACCGCTAGACTGTACTACTGTCAGTGTCCACTTCATATCACATTTCAAAGTATTCTCTTTTTAATTAAAAATAAGGGTGGGATTATGATATAATTACGCGCCGCCCTTCGACCAATCAGCGTCGTCAGTCGTGAAGTACCCAATTAGGGACGAGACAGGACACATGCGCGGGACACGAGTTTTTGCGCGGCAAAACATGGCGGCGCAATCGCATCGTGGCGGGAAAATTAAGCAATTTGCTGGTCAAAACAGAAACTTAATATTTTTATGCGTAAGATTTGCAATAGGCATGAAGACAGTAATCAAGTATCGCCAAAATATTTATCTGATCTAATGAAAAAGGATTCAAAGATTTAAAAAAATGTATTTATTCTCTCATTAATGTCGAGATTGTCAATTTATTTGATAATATAAATCTACAAAATACAACAATCCGCCATGATGGCTCAAACACCGGTCAGAGCGAATTACGTCACGGCTATATAAATGTCATTCTGATTTAGTACAAAAGCACCAATGTTTACTGTTGAATACTATAACCGTGACGTAATAACAGACGCCATGACACCAGCGAGCGTTTTGGCGAGAATTTGAAAATTTAAATTTAAATGTACTTTTATTGCACAAAAACCTTAATTTTCTACAGAAATATGATATATTTTAAACATAATAGATACTTCTGAATATGATAGAAGAGATTTTGAAAATTAGTCGTCAGGCCTATTATACAGATGAAGACAAATGTTTTGAAAATTAATTATTGCGTATGGGTTTATTTACAAGCAAGTCTAGATACGGAGTAAGGAAAATGCTGAGAAAAACTGATATTTTGTAGGTATTCTAACTTCCACCAAAAGTTTAAAGTTTTTTTGGTACTTCCGGCCAATTTTCACTTCTTTTACCAAATTTTTTACCATAATATACCAGTGTACCTATTAGTTTTAACGCTATTACCTGTGAAAATAATTACCTACAAGCATTCAGGATCAGTTGACGATCTTTTATTGATTCTTCCTCTACTACAAAGTACTGACTAAATATTACTTTATAAATAGGTTGTATAGTAAAGTAAGTATATAAGTTTAACTTATTTTAAAATTATTTTGCTCAACTCATTCAATTAATTCATAGGAACATAATGCTTAATCTTTTTATTCTTTTCTCAAAGCGTATAATATCCTCGAGTTTCAGTGGTTTGCGGGAACAAACTTAACTACCATATTTATAGAAAACGACATCCACCTTATTTCTTTGGTATAAGGTTCACTTTCCAATGCATATTGCAATGGTCAAGCAAATAAGTTTGTTCTCGAGTGTTGTGAGAATATAAAATGTTCTTGACAAGAATACGCGTTGACAAGTAGGTTTGAGTTTATCGTCCTGACTGTACAGTCGGCTTCCTTCTTCTTTCTTTTTGTTCACTTGTGTCGAACTAGTGTGCTGAAAGGAAAAATACGCTTCAAAGAGGCTCTTTTCGTGCACTTAGACTTCATGGTAAATTACCTACTAAGTAATCATAATAATGAAACACTGAAAATCCTTCCACCACACTGGATCGAAAGAACTAAGTGACGACACGACAAGAAGAAGAATATTGATGTATCAAACAGTTGGCCTACCTGATGTGAAGTGGTAACCATCACGTGCTAGAAACGTATTTCAGTAATGAATATTCTAGTAGTTGGCCCACCTAATGTGAAGTGGTACCCCTTATCTTACTTAAAAAACGTATTTGAGTAGTAATCAAATATTCGAGTAAAACCAATTTGGATTCACGAATCGTGAGAACTATTCCTGAACCATTTTCGATGCTATTTTAATCCCCGACTTCCATGTCCAGTATTATCTTAAATAATCAACGTCAGGTATAACGAGACGAATCGGTCCAGATATCCTTTCGATCTTTTATCGATGTTTTATCGATTACTGTCCCATCAGATCGCTCAATCGGTGGTCACTGTCAGTTATCGATGGGACAACACTGATACTATACAACTTTCAACCTTATCACCCTTGCTTTAAGACAGTTTTTGACCGAAATGTGTCCCAAGACGGATTCGGCTATCGATTCTCAGTTTTAATACAATTGATATAAGACTTGGTTTTGATTTACGCGATCAAGTTTCCTAAGACAAAGTCTGTCGAAATTGCCAAACGATTTTGAATCTTAAATCGATGGTTTAGAAGTCATTTTGTTAGTAAGTAAAGTGGTTCAAAATCAATCGTGGTATGTGGTATTACGTCTTTAATTAGCATCATGTAATGTCACTTCAACGCCTTTGGTTTTATTTTTCAAAAATAAAAAGGTTTTTGACATCGAGACTTATGACAAGTACCTACGTACCTACTTAGATAATACTTCGTTTAATTCGGACTTTTTTTTGAGGTGGGAATAAACCAATGAACTGTCACGCGTCACCTCTTCGGCAAAGATCGTTAAACTTCGTCACAAGTCGGGGGGCAAACCTTATGATCAGCTGTGAGCTTAAGCAGGCTGATGATGATTATCATCATCATTATGGGCCTGAAGAAGTCCACAACTGGACATAGGCCTCCCCAAAACATTTCCAGAAAGAAAGATTCTTAGCCCTTTCCATCCATTGACTTCGCCCTACGTTTCGTCTTCCGGTTCGTGGTCGCCATTCGAGAACCTTTATTCCCCAACGGTTGTTTGTTTTTCGAGCAAATATGACCTGCCCATTGCCACTTCAACTTACTAATTCTAAGAGTTAAGTCGGTGACTATGGTTTTTCTACGGATATCCTAATATCTGATTCTATCACGTAGTGAAACTCGCGCAGAGGTCTTTGTTGATGATGATGATGATGTGAATATCTCAATTAGTGAGCATGTTCATATTTTACTAAGTATTAGACTTGCATGTCGTTTGTGTGCGATCAAAGAGCCGATGTACAGTTCTGTGCAAAAAGCTTATGTGCATCAAATTGATCACGTTTTTGTCTAAGAACTAAAACACAAAAAAAACTGACGATGCTATCATCGTTAGTACTCTTTGCTGAAACAGTCCTTATTATTTCGTCGCGCCTTTCATGGGACATTGCTGGTATTAGCAGATAGCTTGAGCAGTCCGTTACGTAAGGAATGCGAACTCTAGCTAAATATCTCTAGTACAAATCAAGAGATTATAATGATGATGATGAATCTGCTGTGCCTCAATTGTAAGCCTATTTTTATTTTCGAACTGATGATGTTTATAGGAATCACTTGTGTATGCTAACTTAGTGTGACAGATAAAATGATAGCTAGTGCGTAGGATTCTGAAAAGCTGCCATCTTTTATCGAGACAGCGCACTAATTTATTGAGAGAGGTCTCAGTGAACCACTTTTCTATCAGACTGTACATGTTATGCCTAACAGTACGACTGATAGAACTAGTTAGATAAAGGTCGATGCGATTCTCCGCCTTATTTCTTCTTATTAAGGTGTAATTAGTAATTTGTAGTAACTATTAATGTCTACCCAGATGCTAATTTCCTGATAAATATGCATTTATAAAGTACCTAAGGCAGGTTTATGCAAAGGAGGATATTCTTGAAATAGTATTTAATTATATTTCTCTATTGATAAAAGCATCATATCTCCATTAGAGTTTATAATTTTTCTATGCGATTGTACTTCGACTCTTTCTGAAAAAATATTTTATAATGTATTGTGGTCTTTGTGATGCTTTCTGGTCAGCTTTGATTATTTAAGGGTTGTAGGTTTGATTTATTTAAGGGTTGTAGTTAGGTATCTAGTTGAGGATAGAGAGAATCATCGAATAATCATATTTGCTATATATCTGGTTCCCATAGTACAAGCTCTGCTTAGTTTGGCGCTAGATGGCGTTGTGTAGAATGTCGAAAATTACATTACTTCCATCTGTGTGCATCAAACAAATATTTGTTCTCGGTGGAGATCGAACCCACGACCTACGGCGCAGAAAGCAGAGCTACTACCAACTGAGAATAAAAAGTCTAAGGTTGTGGAATACTCTTCCTGCCGAGACTTTCCCTATTAATTACAACATGGGGCTTTTCAAGAAGGGCGTTTTAAAATATTTAAAGGGTCAGCAACGCGCGAGTGATGCCTCTGGTGTTGCAAGCGTCCATAGGCTACGGTAACCGCTTTCCATCAGGTGGGCCGTATGCTTGTTTGCTAACTTTGTTGTATAAAAAAAAAAAAAAAAAAACTGAGCTGAGAGGCCAGTCAAATACAATAACATAATTAACCTATTTACATCTTGTAAAAAAAAATCTTAAAAAATATGTAAGGTTTTTATTTTAATGTTTACATTTCTTGTTTTCGACTATCTTAGAGTAAAACCGTGTAAGTTTGTTACGCGAGTTTTCGATTCTTGTCACCAGAGGGCGTTAGCGTCGTAAAAACATCGTAAAAATACAGTTTCTCGCATAAGAGCTTATACATACCTACAATCGTTAAATTTGTACCACTTTTATTAAGATTTGTAGGAAAAGGTAACTTTGTAGATGCAAAGATAGTGATTTGAAACGGTTATGTTGGTAACAAGATGAACACTTTGAAGGTCATAAAAGTAGAGTTAAATTATTATAGTAATTCTATAACTTAGAGAATAATGAGCGATAAACGACCGAAGCAAAGTACTTCATGGTGAAAGTCAAACACGGAAATGTATGGATAAAAGAAGGCTTTAGCGCTTGTAAAAAGAGGTTATATCCCGCGTCCTCTACCCATCGGAAGCTAACATGTCAATTTGCCATTTCTGTATCTACTATTTTCTTATCTTATTTTTATATACTGTGTAGGACCTTAAAAATACTTTGAAGCGTAGCGTGTGCTGTCTTGGTTGAATTGCCTACTTCTCAGTTGCAGTGTTACAACACTGGAACTTCACTGATATTTTTATTAATTCTAATAATTATATTCGTTTAAGAGCTGACTATTCTAATCTAATAATAAATTTAACGCTAGATAAAACGTATTTTTTTAAGGCTTGACAAAAACATTATTACTATGATACTGTCATTATTTTACTCGCGGCTGCCCCTTCAGCTCAGTTGGTAGTAGCTCTGCCTTCTGCGCCGTAGGTCGTGAGTTCGATCCCCACCGAGAACAAATATTTGTGTGGTGAACACAGGTGTTTGTTCTCTGTCTGGGTGTTATATTGCATTCCAAGTACTTATGTCTATCTATCTATCTATCTATTCAGCCTGTATGCACCCACTGCTGGCTATAGGCCTCCTCCCTAATACGCCACTCTCTTCGGTCCTGTGCCAGTCTCCGCCATTGCTGCCCAACCACTCTGACAATGTCACATCCGACCAACGGGCGGGTGGTCTGCCTCGTGGTCGCTGTGCGTCTCTTGGCCACCATTCTGTAATCGCCATCCATTACCATTTTGTAAGTACTTATGTATTTACAAAAAAAAATATTCAAGAATTGTATCAGCTATCTGGTTCCCATAGTACAAGCTCTGCATTGTTTGGGGCTAGATAGTGTTGTGTGAATTGTCCGCATTATTTATTTATTTATTTACTCGACTAATAGCGTTATTCCGTAGATTGAAAAATCAGCCCTTAGATGTTTAGGATTTATTCCGTCATCGACCGTCAATGTCATCGGTACATCGCATTGGTCTTCCGGTTTAATAAATAAAAGCAATAAAATGTATACATATTGCATACACAATTTGCATATTATTGCATACACAACATGCATAATAATGCATACACATTGTCATTATAGCAATGCCATAATATTGCCTACACATTGTCAAGTACATAAGCCATTAATCGGGCTTGTGACAGGGTGAGTACAGTACCACATAGCGAAGAGGTCCCTGACTCTGCAAGTGAAACATAATTACTGCGTAAATAGATTTTTACGTTAGCAGAAAAGTCGAAGGGAAACATAATTATTACTTAAACAGATTTTTACGTCAACAAAAAATAAACGTAACTTTTACGTACATAGATATAAAAATACAAAAGCAAAAAAAAATATTAATGTAGAGGCTTGTATGTATGTGTCGGACTCCTGTTTCCGCAATTGGACTCAAAAGCCAGTCCGTTTTGCGTCAATGTAGAGGCTTTTAAATATGTATAAAAAAAAATCGTGCGGAAACCGGTATGTCGTAGAACCTAAAAGAACGCGCAAAGTGCACTAAAAGAGCCTCTTTGAGGCACACAAACCTAAAATCATTTAACCACACACTGTTTCGAAAAAAATCGAAGAAGAAGAAGTAAACCAAAAAAAATAATAAGTATTACTTGTAGAGATTTCCCATATCACAATATAGCTTCAAATGTTCATACTAAAAACCACAAAACTTGTAGGAGCTAAGTTTCCTATTAACTCCTCAGTTAGTCTCTACTTGCCATTCACGTTAACATGGCGCCTCTCAGTTGTGCAACACTATAAGGGAAGCGCTGTGACGCAATTTGTCGTTGTATTAAACTAGATAGGCTAAAGCTAATGGTATGTTTGCATGGGTTGTATGAGAGGACTAATGGTTATTTTTACTGCAACTACCACGGTTAAACGAATCGTTAGATAAGAGATTCTTTCTTGGTCACTTGAGGTTGAGATCAAAAAGTTTAATGAATGTTTGATTTACACGCAATAAATATTGGACCGCCTTGAGAGAGCAGTGGTGGTCTACTGGTAGCGGGCCTTCCGATCCTAAGGTCGTGGGTTCAAATTCAGTCTGGCACCAATGAGTTTTTCTATCCAAAAATGTAAGTGCACTATGCCAGTACTCTCAATAGGTGAAAGAAAAACCCGCATATCACAAAAATTTTAAATTACGAAAACGTGTGTCAATTGCACAAAAAGAGCCTTTTTGACACTTAAAAACCTTTCAACACACTGGTTTGAAATAGCTGGTGACATGACCAGAAGAAGAAAATGTTGGAGTGGCACCACACTGGAACTTCACTGATATTTTTAATTTTGTTTTTTATAAGGATTATATCAAAACAACGGTAGGAACCAAGCCGTTAGTTTGTTGCCTGTTCTTCTAGACTTGGCCGCGTGGAACTGGTACCTAGACTCACCTAGCTTTAAGACGTTTCAAAGAGATCCTTTTGATACTCTTCTGGCTTGTTCGCGTGGAAGTTATAGCTAATACCTAGACTCACCTAGCTTTAGGACGTTTCAAAATGATCCTTTTGATCTTCTTCTTAAATTTAAGAGCTCAGATCTTGCCGGGGTTTTGATGCAATTTACTCTAATTAAATCTTTCGAATGCGGCCTCCTTGACTTCTTTATGCGACATGACAGCGACCTTTTCTTTTATCTGGCTTACGTAACTTATTCTTGTCCTTTTCCCCGTTTTCTTTCAACCTTTTCTTCAATGATTTTTTTTATGTAGCTTACATGTCATAGAAGATGTCCAAACATTTTTCTTCTTTAGTTTTGTATTGTCTCAAGTATAACTCTCTTCTCCTTTACTTGCTCTAAGAATACTCTTTTGATACTACTGAATTTATTTATACTATTACACGGGTATTTATCGCGTATATAACCTTATTTTATTTATTTTCCCGACGTTTCGGCTATGTTGCAATAATCGTGGTCGCGGGCAGACTGGAGCATTAACATGAGTGCTACCGTCGTTGAAAAGTGGAGGCAGCATTATTAACTACCCTCACTTGATCTTCTTTGTCCATAATGTCCGTGCACGCACTACGACACACAACACTGATAGTATCTACGCACTGTGGTAAGTGCGTGTGTAAGGTATCACATGGACCCTGCATAGAGTATAGCAAACATGGAGGCAGGCCGAGATTAAAACGTCGGACGGCAAAAAAAAAAAAAAAAAATTTTTTTTTTAATTAAAATAATTTTGTAAAACATCCTCTTCTTCCTCCTCCTCCTACTTACCTTAAAAGATAGTAAGTAGGTACGATTAAATTATAAATAGTTAGCTTGATATCTTCATATTTAGGATTGTGATCATAAAGTCGGTTTCTCAAGTTTTTTAAACTGTATTTGTATGAATCTAAAACCGTCGTGGGCGCAGACGGCTGTAGATCTGAATCGCGCATCTCCGTTTCAGGAATATATCTGTTGAGTTCAGTATAAATCCCTTCAACAACACAGCGGGGGGATATGTAGGCGATGGCAGCGAGCTTCTAAATACGGACACCGTTATTTGTTGACCGCTAAGACGGAAGAATACTGCCACTGCTAATCTGATTAAAACTTTTTTTTTTTATACAACAAAGTTAGCAAACAAGCATACGACCCACATAGAAAGCGGTTACCGTAGCCTATGGACGCTTGCAACACCAGAGGCATCACTCGCGCGTTGCTGACCCTTGAAATGTTTTAAAACGCCCTTCTTGAAGAGCTCCATGCTGTAATCTATAGGGGAAAACTCGGCAGGAAGAGTATTCCACAACCTTAAAGTGCGCGGGAGGAAGTTCCTCTGGAACCGGTCGGTGCGCGACCATGCCGGCTCCAAGGTATGTGGATGAGCCCTCTCCCTATGGCGAGCCTTCTACTATTACTACAGGCTCGTAGTGACCCAATGTTGAGCAAAGGCCTCCCCCAATTTTGCCAGTCACTACGATCTTTTGTTTTAAGTTGCCAGTCCCGTTCATAAGCATCCAGCTCGTCCTTCCATCTCATGAGAGAAAAAAAACTGATAACTTTTTAAATAAATACGCTATCAGTTATTTGGTTGTATCGTACAAGTTTTGTTTAGTGTGGGGCTATAGATGGCATAGTCGCCTACTGACGGAAACTTTTTCGTTATTTTAAAAATTACGTCATCACAATGATTAATTTTTAAAAGATTCGGACATTATTTTGTTTAATAATCAGCGTCTGATAGTTACCAAACATAACATGTTTTTCAAAATGAACTGGTATTATTCTAGCGCAGAAGTTCTCTTGACATCAGGGGCTTTAAGCTCATTTTGACTGAAGAAACCTGACAGTGGAGTTGACGTCAATCTCGGCTAAAAACTCTTAGTCAAGAAACGTCACAGTTTCGTCATTTCTACCGTGATTTTGTCTCGGTCGTATGGTGCATCAGCACGTGAGATTCTAGCCAAGCGTTTTTTTCTACAGATAGTAAAACAAGATGGCAGTACAACGACCGTCATGACGGAGGTCGTTTTAGGGGAATCTTCGCGGAATTAAAACGACTTGTTGTCATTTGCAAGCCATGTTGCACCTACCCTACCGTGCAGTTACATAAACATAGACTTAGACGGACCAACCTCTGGACTCCAAACAAATAACTCGGTTTTAAAGTTATTTAACCTAATGCTATAACCTAAAAGTTGCGCATAGAAAAAACCTTCTCGTATTAGCTAAGTTTTGGATGCACATGCACTAATTAAAGGATAGAGAACTCAAGTATGTTCAGTCAATCTGCTTAGTTACATAAAAATTCAAAATTTCTAAAATATATTTCATTTTTTTATTCCTAAGAAATTCCAGAAATAGATTTCTCAGTCAGTCTCAAACTAGTATTTGAATAGATTTCCACAATTTCCGCCAACACGAATCAAAGTCCACAAGTTAGTATCCCTACTACAAAATCAAACGTTGTTGTGGCTTGTCTGTCATAAAGCGGACCAGGCGGGGGGCTTGATAAAGTCAACATTTGCATATTCCTTTACACACTAACTTCACAGGGCACAGACTACCAGACACTAGCGTATGGAATTGCCACTTTTTCGCCCTAAGCTACCCAGATTTCAATACTTACCTCAGCTATAATATAAATAGGTTCAAAAAAAATATAAAAAAAATCATTTAGGGTAGCCAACGTAACGAGAGCACCCTTAGTGTTGTTGGTGTCTATGGGCAACGATGACCCCTTACCCTCAGGTGGGCTGTAAGCCTGTTTGTCTATAATTTGCATAAAAAAATATTTACCGTATTTTTAGGAACTGAAGTGTAATCAAAAGATTTTGACGCTCGGATTTCAAACAAAAGTTTTGAACCGTACGAGTCTAGTGCTATGATCTCCATACACACTTTAAATAAAGTAGAAGTAAAGTAGGTATACGCATTACTTTATATTTCACCCCTATATAGAAAATATAGGTCCATTAACTTCATATTTTATTATCTATGAAATATAGCTCAAAACACGCTCAACTTCTGAACAAACATGATTTTTCTAAATTATCTAACTTCTATGAAATGGTTTCTAAAGTACTTACTAACAATAATCTATTTTTTTTTGTATCGTATCTTATAAGTGACAGGTGTCATCGCCATGATACTGTAGTACCGTACAAGCGCGGAATACTAAATAACACAGTAGTAAGTAGGCACTTCTTATGGTATACCTCAGCAACCCACCATGATAAAATAAATTAGCTTTTTCAGTCTTTTGTGTGGCAACTTACGACGTCTGATCGGCTGCGATTTGAAGCCGATTGTATTCTAATTTTAGGAGGTCGATTTCAATATTTGTGCGATTTTGCCCTTGTAGCAGCGACATGAGGGAGTTTAGAGGCATGTTTTAATCTGACTCGATTTCCGGGAACCGAAGTGGAATATTTTTATAATACTTCTTACAGTTTTGTTATAATAATTCGTGGTAAAAATAGGCGTTGAATTGAGAATCGTAATGTTGTTTGTATAAACATTATAAAACAAAAAAAGTTTGATTTTTGTTGAGTTTTTGTAGCACGCTTGTAAGTAGCGTTGTTATACGTAGCAGGGGTTTCTAACTCAAGTTTAGAAATATAGCAAGTAGAGTTTAAAAAACTTGACAAAACCGCCTTCATTGCCAAACTGCTGAACTGATTCATAAAGTTTCTATGGGACCAATATTTATAAATTCTTTTTGTAAATAATGTTTTTAATTGGTTTATATAAATGACGAAATTACGAGTATTCTTTATCAAACATTTAAAAAATACAACCAAATTGACCACCTCTTTTTTTATTTGAAGTCGGTTAAACATGACAAAGGCAGCTCAAACTAAGCCCACATTCATATCATCACCCATCGACTCTGACCTCTGAGCCCCCAACAAATCGCATGACACTTTGCATGACAGTTCGTAAGTTAGTTCTCAAATCCACCGTCAGAGGTCACCACTCGCAAACAGCCATGACGGGATTGTTACGGTTATGGGGCTTTCTGTGTAGCCAATAGCCAATGTTTATGTGAAGTGCTTTGACAGGATTGCGGGTAACAGCGCCGTAGCTGAGATGAGTTCTTGTAGAAGTGATACTTGACTTGGCTACGCAACGTATTTGTTTGCAGGTTAATTTATTTCATGAAGAAGACTGGACATATTATTATATCATTTATTTTTACTTAGAAACTTATGCAATTAAACAAATATACAAAATACACAAGAAACAGTTGAGCTTTATGCAGACCGTTCTATACGATCTAAAGATAGCTCAACTGATCCAATTCCAGACGGAGGCGACGGACTATATATAGACTATATTTTATTAGACCAAATGACATTGCAATTGCAAAAAAAAACTAGTTTTTCTTTTAGACAATTAGTTGATGAAACTAGCATTATGGCCCACCTGATGTTAAGTAGGTCAGACACGTCAGGAACTGCTCCACGTTGCATACTGTAAATTGTTTTTTTCTTGTATATTTATCAATGCTTGTTATCTGAAAAGCTAAGGCTGCGTTCACACCAAGCCTATTAGGTTAAGGGCTTGCACCGTAAAGCGTTATTACATGTATTTATTATCTGTAATCCATCGTAAAGACTTCATTTAACCTCGTTTCTTGGCCGTTCATACCCTGAATGAGTAAACGGTACATGAAAATGATAATAGATTTATGTTAGAATAGGGTCAAGTAAACTACAAAAAACTCTCTCTCTCTCTTTCTCTCTCTCTCTGTAGCCATTTGTGAGGACTGCTAATTGTGCTTCTCTGATAACCTAGACTAGATTAGAATAAGAATAGTATGGAATAGAAAATTCTTTATTGCACACCTTAAAACTAATAACAATGGAAAAACAAGATTAATTAATTAGATTCAGAATTAGTTAAATAATTAGATAAATAATTAATGAAATAATTAGATTAATAATTAATTAAGTAACTCGATTAATAATTAATTAAATAATTAGATTAATAATTTATTAATTAGATTAGATTAATAATAGTAACAACGGAAAAGGGGAAACGGGGAAGAGGAAGGCCTAGAATAAGTTACGTGAGTCAGATAAAAGAAAAGGTCGCTGTCATGTCAGTATAAGAAAATCAAGGAGGTCGTATTCGAAAGACTTAATTGGATAAAACTGGATTAGAAAAGAAGAGATTTAATGTTACTTACATTTTAGAGTAGTATTATAGTACCAGTGTCAGTCGTAGCTTACCTGAAAAGAAAAGCAATATTTTAATTTTATGATCAACGATTTTCTAGCGACACTACAAAATAAATGAACTTCAGATTAAATATTATTATTATTATTTAATAAGTATCCCTGAATGAAGAATCTCATTTTTTTCAACTTAATTTTTACTTTACTTTAAAGCTCGCTGAGCAACTTTTGTTTTCTTAATTTTTGTAATGTACATATTTCAAAACTTAGCGTAATAATCTTGCTACATGATGATGTGTCACACCTTGACAATAGAAGCGTCGATATTTTCCTCCATAAAGTTTTATAGGCTTCGCATAATATGTATCATACGATTGTCCGCAAGTGTACGCGCTAAGCGCTATGTGGCGAAACGACGAGCTTTTCGTGTCAGGATTATAAAGACTTAGCAATTTTCTCGAGTCGTACCGTTGTTGGAATTTTGTAAGATAATTTTGTGCGTTAGATTTTATGAGGCACTTTGCGTGTACTCGAGTGTAATTTAAAATGCTATTTAATCAATACAAAAAAATACTAGTACTAATAGAGGTTTTGCTTGCATTTTGGAGATTTTTTCAGATTTTGAAAAATTATAAGTTCTTTTCTAACGAGTATCATAATTCAGAAGGTATATATTTATTATTGCCTCTATTTCAGACCGCAAAAAAGGTTAAATAGATATACATGAAAAAAAACATACTTGGCAATTAGTTGGTACTTAGTTTGCCATTTAAAATTAAATGAATAATACTACATTCCGTTCCGTGTAAAAAATAACTTTTCTTCATAGAGCTTCAATACGTTAAGACAGTCAAGTAGCAAACAGTCAGCGACAAAAAGGTACACATCAGGCTATACACTGCTTGTTTTTATATTCTAGCAGTAAAGCCTTGTGCACGTCAAAGCGTTCAGCTAGCGTTCTGCAGCAGCGATCGAAATTTTTGTCAAATACAGCTATATTTGACAGCGTTTCTCTGATCGCCACTGCAGAATACAAGCTGAACACTTAGATATGCGCAAAGCTTGTGTTATTTTTCTTTGGCTATGTGTAACTTGATCTGTATCCGTGTGGAATTACATCATGTAATACCGCATCATAATAAAAACACACAGTATCCATCTAAATATGGCAGCAGAAGACATTCCATACAAATAAATCATAAACAAGTAGATGTCTCATACAGATAGCACTAATTAACTCACGAAGCTAAATGAAATCACGCATCCATACATACCTACAATCATAATAGTATCTACCTACTAATACAGGGTATAAAAAATGATTCCAGAAATAGTTTTTACGGAAGCAGATATTTTTATGTATTAAAATTAATATTTAGTTTATGTAGGTACTAAAATGCTCGTATTCTATAGGCTCACACCAGACTGGGTGTGTCTCTGACTTTGGTTTTGAGCCTGTGTGAGTGAATTATACTGTGTGTGTGACGTTTGGACGTAGGGTTTATTTAGTCAACACTCACACAGACTCAAAACCAGAGCCAGACAGAGTTTGTGGTAGGCCTACTGATTGCTGATAGTGTTATAGAAATTGTAACAATATGTGGGTTGAGCTAATTTTGGCGGTAGTCAATCACGAATCAAAGTCCCTGTTTATGTTTCTGGGTATTTCGACACCCTGTATAAGTAGAATACTTAATTAAATTTCGATCCTTTAAGATAAATCTTGAAACTAACGCGTCTTCGTCTGTTTGATTTCCGCTTTATATCAAATCTAGAAGTAATTAAATTCAAATACATTTTCGAAAATTTATTTTAAGTAGTTTTTTTATTCAATTCTATTTCGCAGTTTCATTTATTTGTAACTTGGAGTATTGGAGTGTTTACAACTAATTTAAAGTTATAATTATTATATTTTTAAAATAACCGACGTTTTATCCCGAAAAAATAACGGGAACGAGGCGAGCAAAGCCGCGAGCGGTTGCCAGTTTAATAGAATATAAGTTTAAAAAACTTGAGAAAACTGTCAAACTTCATTGCTTTGCATAATGGTCAAACTGCTTAACCAATTTGCCTGCATCTTGGTAAAAAAATTTATAAGCAAATAAAAAATAATTTAAAAAGCTAAAGTAGCAAATAAAATTGAGTATGCGTTTAAACTAACGTCGAGCTGTCGATAACGCAAAAATGTAACATCTCAGTTAGGGTGTCCGTGTTCTACATGGACAGTTAGCAGCAAAAATTACTTATGAAAGCCAACGTTAAAAAACGAGGAAGTTCTAAATTCGATTGTTTCTTTTATGTTTGTTTCTTCGTCATTTATGAAGCGATTTGTAAAATTATTTCTTTATCTGAAAAGTTGGTTTAATTGTAGATTGGTTTCAAATTAAGCTTCTCTCTCTTGTTTCTTATTTCAATTCATATTGTGCAATTATCATGATCTTCTACCGAAAATCTCCAATATAACTTGAAAATACAGTGAAGAATCATTCTTTCCGTTCTGTCTGTGCTTAATGTGGCCAATTTTTGGGCAAAACACACCCACACAAAGTAAAAAAAATAATCTTGGGAACCATCGACACGACGAAGAAGCCTGTGAAGTGTGAGAAGAAGTCTGTGGTTTCAAACTGCCTAGCTTTTCACTAACAGTGTTGTTGTGTTATGTGTTACCACTTAAATGAAATGAAAATAAATTCTCCCAGTAATAACAACAAGACATAAAAAAAAACAAAACCTTCCCACCACACCACGGCGGAACAGTATCACACCTTTCCACCACTGCAAAGCCGAGGCGAATCGCTAGTTATAAATACGCTTGTTCGTCTGACTGTACCGTGAAGAGCGGTGCGTAGTGCAAGAAGAGTGCGTGAGTGCCGTCGACTATGCCCCACTTAAATCAATTTCAAGTTTATTTTGTTCTCTGCGATCGTGTTTGTAGGAATTTCTATTCGAATCCAGTGTAATTGGAAGATGGGTTTGTAGTTTTTTCAACTTATTTATTATTTCCGGTTCCAACAAGGTGGTAAAGAAAATTCTTATGAAATTGTAAACAACATGATTTGACTATGCACTTTGTTTGGTATGGTATATAGAGAAAATAATAAATAAAAATAAAAGCCTATTTATTCCAATTTTACAATATTCACATAATTTTAATTAACTTTCTCATGCATTTCAAAAAAAAAAAAAATTCTATTTATATTATTATTAATTCATCTAAGTATTATTTATTTCATACATTTTTTTTTTTAAATATGTATGAATTTCATTCATTTATTAACAATTATACATTTGTGTCTGAAAAATAGTACATAATAAGCAATTAAATGAATAGGTAGAAAATACATATTGTTATTACTAGCTGCGCAGTGTTACACGCGATTACTTTTCCTCTAAGTTGACGTTCCTCTCCTGTAGCTACCAATGGAATAAAAACTCTTTAAAAAACACGGTTCCTGTATCTAGCTTTTATTCTAATCCAGACTATGTATAATCTATATATGTGCCAAATTTCATCCTGATCCGATCAGCCGTTCTGGCCTGATTGAGTAACAAACATCCATCCATCCACCCACACTTTCACATTTTCACTATTAGTGGGAAGTGGGATCTATAATACTACAGCTTTTTACTTTAAAATTTTACGACGCCAACTATCCTCAAGCTAAGCTTAAACAAGTACAGTCGCGGTATGAAAATGTTCGTCACCTTAGAGTCGGTTTTCGCTTGCACCAGTGCCTTGATCATGAACACATTTTGACATAATTTGTGACGTTAACTTATCGGTGTTTTCAGTCTATTCAGTTTCAAAAGGTGATCGTGATACGTTGAACCATTCAAGTTGAAAATCGACGAACATTTAAGTCTTAGGCAACTTTTTACCTTAAAATTTTACGACGCCAACTATCCTCAAGCTAAGCTTAAACTAAGCAAAATGTCAGTTAACATTAAACTCAAATTAAAACAAAGTCCAAAGCAAGTAATCACTACTTTTCCTTATAAATAAACCAACTTTTATAATACATCTGTGTTAGTAAATCGTGGTGGCAGCCAGGCAGGTAGCTCACGCCATAAGCCCATCTCAAAATGATTATACGAATTAACTAAATTGCAGCATCCTCGGGTAGGAAGTGAAGGGGAGGGGAGGGTGGAGGGGAGAGGGTAACTAAAATAGCTGTCTTCATTACATTGTATAAGATTTGTTATTTTTTATGAGATTGTGACGGAACAAACTCATTAGACCTTATTTTTAAAATCATTTAACAAATATTATTGTGGACAATTCACATTACAGAGGGGAGCTGGTTAATAAAATAGCTGTCTTCATAACATTCTTTAGGATTTGTTTTTTTTTATGAGATAGTGACGGAACAAACTCATCAGTCCTTATTTTTAAAATGATTCAACAAATAAATATTGTGAACTTACAAAGGGGACAGGGTAACTAAAATATCTGTCTACATTACATTGTATAAGATTTGTTATTTTTCATGAGATTGTGACGGAACAAACTGATCAGTCTTTATTTTTAAAATCATTTAACAAATACAAATATTGTGGACAATTCACATTAGGTGCAGAGGGGAACTGGTAAATAAAATAGCTGTCTTCATTACATTCTATAAGATTTGTTATTTTTTATGAAATTTTGACTCAAATAAATATTGTGGACAATTCATATAAAATGACCATGAGCTCTGTCTAGCTCTGGTTCTGGTTCTGGTTTTGAGTCTGTGTGAGTGTTGACTAAATAAATCCTACGTCAAAATGTCACACACACAGTATAATGCACTGGTGAGCACTCACACAGACTCAAAACCAGAGCCAGAGCCAGACAGAGCTCATGGTAGGCCTACTGATTCAGCACCAAGCAAAGCAGAGCTTGTAAGATGAGAACCAGATAGCTGATATAATACCTACGAAATGATGATGATGATGAATAACCTATAATAAGCCGCGCTAAGTCTAATAATATTTTAGTTGCAAATTATAAACGCAACTTAGTTTAACACTTTCGAAGCCTAAATTTATTGATAAAATGACTCATTTTACGAGCTATTAAAATTAATTAGAATTTAGCGCATCGTGTTTATTGACCAATCCATTAACCTTTAATCGTGAGCTATAATATATAGCCTGCTATAGCATGTAGCCTGCTATAATATAAAGCCTGCTATTATATATATTCTACAACCGTTTGCTGGTTTAAGAAGTACACCGCTGGTCATAGGCCTTTCCTGTACATTTCCAAAGTTACGAGCTTTCTTCCACCGCCCATCCGAGTTGGATTCGTCAGTTGACTTCTTCGAAAAGCCTCAAAGTTTCACAAACCAAACGTAGTTTTGATTGCTGTGCTATGGGTTTGATATCAATCAAAGAATAACATAATGCGTCTAGATCGCCCTCATTCATAATGCCTGACACTTTAGAGCGCGTGTCTGGTCAATGTCATTTTCATGTCAACAAATAGAAATGGTAACAGATTAAGCGGCTCCCTAAGCTATATGACTGTTATATGACTTTGTCTTTATATATCAGTGGGTGTGTTATTCCAAAATTAACTTCTACTCGAGCAGCAGATTATGTAAAAGCAAGATATATTTTATAGTATAGCATATTGTTTGAAGGTAGCTTCAGCGATATTTATTATAATTGGCAGATAAATTTTAATTAATTTGCGTAAAACTTGTCACATAAATTATTTTGGAAATAAATAAACTTATAAGCTTTCGCCTGTTTTAACTTAACAGCAAAAATGTGTAAAAATAGGTAGTAAAAATACACCTGTGTAATAAAACTACGCCGCGCCGATAGAATACTAATAAGTATTTTTTTTAATACATTAGAACACCCAGTTTGTTCTTGTTGAGTGGACATGACAGTGACTGTGAAGTAAAACTTACATTGTTTTACTTCAGTCACTGTCCGTCGTTTTCAGTCAATTGTATTATCTTCTTGGATTAGTTTTTTGTCATTTCAGGAAGTCACATAGCTTTTTGATATTAATTGTTTTTCTGGTGTTATTTTGACTTCTGTTGTTTAATTTCGGTGGTATTTTAACCAACATTACTTGAGGTCTTAGCTCAAAATGTTAGCAGTTGGAATTAAAGTGTATTACCTATGTGATATTCTGGTTTGATCGAAAATGTTTCAGATGGATTTGGAAGAAACGGCCATCTTTCTTCCAAAGACAATTAGAGTAGGGCCGACTCGATTTTGACTGACTCGACAGGACGGAAAAGTATTTTATCTATGTAATATAATCATTCTCATTAAACTACTCGACACTGGCAAAATTGATCCGAAAAGGACAGATGCCATTCATTAAGAAGAAGAAGTAGTATGTTTCTTCTTAATCTCTTTAATGAATGGCGTCTGTCCTTTTCGGATCCAAAAACAAGAAGATAATTATTATTGAAAGTTGAGCTAAGCAATAAATAAATAAATATAAAACTAAGCAAAGCTTGTCCTATGATACTCGTACCTAACTGAAACTGTATACAAAACAATATTTATGTCAATATAAAATTTTGATTGGAAATTCAGGATTTTCTTCACATTAAAGCATCTTTATACCAAAGTAGTAAAATCAGCGTGAATTTGAGATATTTTTACGGCTTTGATAAAACGCCAGGTCTAAGTTATGATGTGGCTTAGTAGGTTTTTAACAAAGTAGAGCATAAGAAGATTATGTAGATTTTACGATAAAAATATAATTTATTAAAGTTACGCATATAAAATCATATTATGGAAATTGCAATCCTGTAATTTTATAGATTTTCTTTAAAGCAGCTAAATTTAAACGATTTTTTGACGTGACAACGTCTTATAATTCGATGGAGCTGGCTGCGCGCACGAAAAATCATGACTCATGCAGCGTTACCTCGCTCTGAGGCTTTCCATTTAAGGCTGGAAGTGCAAGCAAGAGCTCGGAACGAGCGACAAAGAGGCACAATCGGCCTCCACGTTCGGCAGCGTTCGACATCTGTCTCTCTCCTACTAGAGTGAGCGATGCGTCCGCGTGGACAGCTGTATGACGTTGGCACGTTCAACTATCGACAGTAAACTGACTTTACAGACAACCGATTTTTTTCAAAAGTGGATATGATCAGGAACTCTTTGAAAGAAAACATGGTATCGTTATTTTTATGAAACAACGGGATATTTACCATGATTAAATTTTGATGAGTTGATCCGTTGTTTCATAAAAACCATGATAGTTTCAAAAGTTATATGGTATCGTTAACTTTTCATGTGCCTCTGAAATAAATAGAGCCCTCTCTATCACTTATGCTTGTATCCAGAAGCAGTGCTTGGGTTTGAGTTGAGCCTCAAGCATGTTTTTGTCATTTTTCAAGCGAGAACTGTCCTAAAATCTATGATTAAGGCTTGATTCAGACTCAAGCGCTGTTTCTGAATACGGTCCTAAATTTCTGTTCCGGAAATTCATGAGGGGGTATCCAGCAGTAGACCTTCCAGGCTGATGACGATGATGTTGGTAAAACGCATATATGCGTGAAACGCTGGTAAATATCACTTTCATATTTGACAGAGCTTCACTGATCACCACCGCAGAACGCTTAAATGTGCGCCAGGCTTTATTGTTTAGTGTAGATTCGATTCAAAGCACCTATTGTGTGAACAGCGTAATTGCTAAATCCAAACAGTTTTACATACAATCAGAACGGGGTTCTTCAGGGCATTACTTATGCACTGCCATAATTCCTTTGTTGTATTTGCATAGACAATAGTACTATACAAATCAATATTGCACGCTTTATAGTTCCTGTTGCCTAAAATATGGACGTGGAATGGTGGGACGATGACATTGTGCAAATCATATAGGCTTATAGTAGTGGATATAAGACTCAAAATCGTACATTTTCTAATTTTTTCAGCATCACGGAAAGCTTTCTCAGGTAGTAGAAATGGCTTCTATAACATACTCACAGATTCTATCCACAATAAAACATGGTCCTATCTAAGCCATGGGTTCACGATGATTTCCTTCATCGTATAAATTGCTCATCATAACTATTATTGTTTCCAACAAAAAAAAAACATAAGGTACCTACCAGGTCTGGATATAAACATCCAGATTTGAAACGTCCGCCATTTGGAACATGGGTTTGCAACCATTGGACCACACATAGAGTAAGTTCGGCAAGTTTATCATGCGCACTTGATGTGCGGGCAGGTTTTTCCGCAAGTAGGCCGCTGGTGGGCCCTTTTTGCGTGACACGTGTTGCTCGAACATTTTTAGGTTCTACAACACGCTGGTTTCCTCACGATGTTTTCCTTCACCGTTTTGAGAGTACTGGCATAGTACACATACATTTTTCGATAGAAAAACTCATTGGTACACGACTGGATTTGAACCCACGACCTTCGGATCGGAAGGCGGGGCCACTACCACTAGACCACCAGTGCTCTGACATCGGTCAAAAAGACAACCAAAATAGAAGAAAAACAAAACAAAGAAGTTAAGTCCACTGACGAAGTACCAACAAATTGAAGTTTTTTTTTAATATAATGAAATATTTTTAAAACGAATTGATTCCGAAAGCGTGGTGAATGCGCAAATGCCATTACTCTTTATATCTGACATTAATCTCTAAATATATTGTAATAATTAAGTCAATGCTGGGGTCAACGTGTGGTCGCGCAGTTTTTTGCGATCTGTCAGTTTGACAGCTGAGAGCTTTGAACACTTGTGATTTTAATGTTGACTTTTGAATTAGGAATATTTTTTTGTGTTAATACTTACGCAAAGGTTAAATCCATATAGGTAACCCTACAAAATCCGTTTGTCGGTCTGCCACAGAGCTTTTTTTATTGACTAAATAAGTGTTTTTAGCTTAAATGCAGCAAGTCCGTTATTTCTGGTGTAGGTACAAGTGTACACTCTTCGCAAACCGTACTTGGTAAAGAATATTCCATTAAAATTACAATTAATACGGTGTATTCCTTTTGCATGCGACCGTACAATAAACCTATTAATCTTTATGTAATAACTTCATATTTTAGTAAAAACCCTAAACCAGTTCTGTAGAAGCGCTCGATCGTATATTAAAAATACCCGTGGCTAGATTGAACGAGCTATTGAAGCGACGCGTGTTTATCGGCTTATTTTCAGTGTTCTGCAGAGTTTTTAATAATCAGTCCAGAGAACCGATCACATTTATCGTTTTATGCATTTAGTTTGTACCTGTTTTAATTACACAGATTATATTTTTGTACCAATAGTTGCTACAAAAATATAATGTAACAAACGTTGTAGTTATTACATTTTGATCAAAAAAGGGTTTATAAACAATCACTTTACAAAAACCTTGCTACGGTTCTGTCCGGACAAAAATAATAAATCATTTATTTAATAACTCAATAAATTATATAAGAATAGGATACTACAAAATTAGATGCTAACAATAAAATTCTTTGATTTTATTATTTGTAACATTCAACTTAATATTAAAAGTTGAACGTTTGCGTAATATATCTTTACGCAGCTGCAGGTGACAGAATAGTCGTTTTTGACGCCATATCATTATAATTTAACATTTTTGTATACCAAGCTAGTGCTAACGTAGATTCTATTTAGTGCTTTTTTAGCGTGCAGTCTCTTGGCTTCACAGCCGAGTACAATGACAACATTATTTATTTTATGGTTGACTGTCTTACACTTTGTGCTGGATGTCGGCATTTAAAAGACATGTAGAATTGATTAAAAAAAATACACGTTTTTGACGTTACACACTATTACAAAACAAAAATAAACCGTTTTTGGTGCGCTAATAACAACAAAGCCTTCAAATGAATTAAAAAAACTGTTTTCTAAATGACTGACTTAAACATAACATTATTCTGTTATCTTTTACTGTTTTTTATGGATAAATAAATTCAAACAGGAACACTACAGAGTTTTTTTAAAATTATATTTTTAATTTATAAAACACGTGGCAAAACGTATAAAAATTATAACAAAGAGCGGTAAAGCTCCACTTTTATGTAACAGAACCCTAAAAATTTACATTCAAAAAGGTTCGTGATTGTCTCTAAAATAGAATGGCTGGTAGATAACACATTTGCGCCGGCGTGATACTGTATATCATCTCGGGCCATAGACCTTAGCACTGCGTAGACCTCCATGGATCTATATCTGACATTCTTAAAGATAAACACGTACGCTCATATTCATAATAGTTCTAAACCCGTATTCAGAAACAATGCTTGAGCTTGAGTCAGGCCTCAAGCATAGATTTTTTGACAGTTCTCCATAGCAAAGTATCAAAAATTGTATGATTGAGGCTCAATCATTGTTTCTGCATACAGCTCTTAGAGCAGTCATTAGGTTTAGCATGTTGCCATCTCTATTTGTTGACATGAAAATGAGAGTGACAAGAGATTAGTTATAAAAATTAAGTCAAATGATGAACAGTCCTAAAACTATTGCTATCTTTTACCAAAGCAAGCTTCTATAAGGTGCACACACGACAAAAAAAACATGTCACAAAAAACTAATCGCATTGATGTTATGTATTTTTGTTATCATAAGATTCATCTATTTCGGTTCTCTTGGTTGCAAAAATCATCAAGTTTCAAGTTTGTTCTTTCAAAAACGTTGCATTTCAGTATGTAATTATGCCAATTCTGTTTCTAACAAGCTCTACTTGGAGGTTCAACGCACCGGTGGAATGCCACATCCCCGCGCGCAACATAGAAACATAATTAGTGTTCTCATCCCGACATCAAAACGTCTATAACACCGCCATGATACACATACATCGACGGCTTTACTCACCGGCTCAAAATCTACGTCCTAACAAACCGCGCAATGTGTTTCAAAATTTTAATACAACCGCCGCAAAAATACTACAGTATCTTTGAAATCTCTTATAAGGTGACAACTAGTATTTAATTAATTCAAAATTGTCTAATATTTTTGACTTTGTAATTAAAAAATAAAAATGCGTGGGTGTATGTAAATAGGTAATTTATCAGATTTATTTGATAATATCTCGCTAAGAAAAATACGTACGTCAAATTAGTTACGTGGTATTTGACGGCCGACAAAGGGCAATGACAAATTTTATTTCACACATTTTAGTACTAATTTACACAAAAATATATTCGCAAACAAGAAATTATATTTATTTAGGAGCTAAATGGCGCTTTGGGAAATAATCGCCACAAAAATATTTGTGAATTTATCACACATGCTCTCATTCATTTCTCAAGTTTTTTAAACTTTACTTATTTTCTAATTTCCCCCCCTTAGCTGTAGATTGAAGAAGATTGGTTTTTTAATTTTTTCACTCAATTGTAGTTTGAAGACAAGCAAAATACCCACAATGGGTGGCAAACCCCATAAAGTTGTCAATAATTTTCACGCACAAAATTAAATTGGCTGTCAAAAATAATTTATCAGTAACACTCATGCGCATTACTCACGCCCATGACAAATGGTCAGGATGTATTTCAAGGATTTGAGATTTGCGGCATTTTTTGGTCGATTTTATACTTAGGCCTGTCTTGAAGTGTAATGTATGTGCCGATGAGTTTATTATTAGTTATAATACATGGCTTTGGGATTATTTATTTGGTGGAACTCTTTGAAATCTTTTATGAGAATAAATTCTTGTTTTACTTAAATTATGTTTAGTAGTAAGGTTTGCTCTTATCGAAGTTTTTAAGTAGTTTTGTAGGAACCATCTTGTCAGCAAACTTAGCTTTTCTAACCATATAAAATAACAGAAGCTATAAAATTGCCATGTCGTCTGTATACTAAGGAAGCTAGAAGCTAGCACATTAAAATATTCCTTCAACTTTGATGCTTACTGTCCTTATGTAGGCTCGTGGCGTTGTCTAAAAAATCATTTGAAAAAGGAAGGTTCAAATACGTCATAATTTAAGAAATTTAATTATTAATTATTAAAAATAAGAAATTTAATTATTTCTCATTTGTATGGACGTGGCATTCGTGGGATATACCTACCTACCCCTATTTTGTCATCTATAAAATTGTCTTTTGTCAAAAAAATTACTAGCAATTTAATTCGTTGAATAAATATTTAAAATACCAGGATTTCCTAAGGTCACGATGTCACATTCTATAAAAACCCTGCCGTACAAACAAATGTTACGTTTATATCATATTCCCAGCGGCACGTGATGGACATAACAATTGGTACACGACTCTCATTCAAATAGCATGTTTAAGCTGTCTAGCATACAGGGATGGTTCAGGGCCGAGTATGACACAGGTACAGTAGGATACAGCTCAAGTGACCTAAAAACAAAGAAAAATGACGCTTACTGAAAGGAGCTAAGAGCTAGCGGTGTAATTGTCTGATGCGTATCCTTGTGTACCAGTACCAGTACCTCAATACTTGGGAGATTATGATGTCACTAGCAACCGCACCAGCATCGCACTGGTGGAAAAACCAAAGGCAGCACATTTTTCACGAAGATATGTAATAAAAAACATAAAAAACAACCGAATTGGGAACCTTCTTCTTTTGAAAACAAACGTTTTTTTTTCACAAAAAAAATCGTTTGTCTATAAAGTCTGTTTACTGACGATAGTTGAACGTGACAACGTCATACAGCTGTCCACGCGGACGCATCGCTCACTCAAGTAGGAGAGAGACAGATGTCGAACGCTGCCGAACGCGGAGGCCGATTGTGCCTCTTTGTCACTCGTTCCGCGCTCTCGCTTGCACTTTAAGCCTTAAATGGAACGCCTCAGAGCGAGGTAACGCTGCATGAGTCATGTTTTTTCGTGCGTGCAGCCGGCTCCATCGAATTATAAGACGTAGGTAAACGTCAAAAGTAGAAACTTATATCGTCTTAGCGGGTAAAAACTAATCTAACTACAACTATTTCCCAATCATTTGCATCTAGCCACTTAACACAGGTAGGAGTTAAAGGTAACCGTCCTATTCATTAATCCTCTTCAGTTTAAAGCTGGAGTTTTCAAAACTGTCCGCCGTCATAAAACGGAGGTATTTTATTTGCCGCAGTTGCAGTGTCAAAGCCACTGCTGAGTTTTTCTCATAATATATTCACCGAACGAGTCCACAGCAGCTGATACCTAATTCTGGCAGTTTTTCAATGTGTCAAAATCGCGTAAGTTTAAAAAATACCAATTCTAATTTGAGTGGGGGGAGAGAGGTGGTATATATATAGGCCGTAACATGACGGTGTCAGTATATTAAAAAGGCCCAGTTTTGCCTAGTTTGAGTGACAGACCAATATGCCGTTACCTATGGGCCATGTCCGAAGGTCCTAAGTGGTCGATTGTGCCAAGATTAATCATGCTTTGGATAAGACAAGAAGTAATAATTGCTGTTTTGTGTCAGTGATAGGGTCTAGGTGATTACTTGCTATTATGGGGAGGTTCGAATGAAACGGTCACAAGTTCAAAGTTTAGGCTTTTTTACTTGATAGCATTGATAATTCGATAAATTTACAGTTTTTAAAAAGAAACAGACCAATCATAGACTGCCTTCACAGATCAGTTGGTAGTAGCTCTGTCTTTTGCGCCGTAGGTCGTGGGTTCGATCCCCACACAGAACAAATATTTGTGTAGTAAACGCAGGTGTTTGTTCTCTGTCTGGGTGTTATATTGTATTATAAGTATGTATTTACAAAAAAAGTATTTAGGTATCAGCTATCTGGTTCCAATAATACAAGCTCTGCTTAGTTTGGAGCTAGATAGTGTTGTGTAGATTGTCCGCATTATTTATTTAGTTAATAGGAAAATCAATAACTCTTATCGGGTTTTTTCCATCAATTTGAGGCATATAGATGTTTAGCCTCACGTGCCGTAATTTCACCGGCACCCACACCCGTCAAGCCAAAACACAGCAATGCTGCTTCACGGCAGAAATAGGCATGGTGGTAGTACTTCCCGGACGAACCTTCACAAAGAGCTCTAAAAGTTATTAAACTACCGTGTGGTCTACATCAATATAAAATTAAAAGAGGTAATAGTGCTAATCCCAAGATACTGCCTATAAATGCCTGAATAAAATTATTTTCATTTTCTGCTACACCACAATAGAAACAGGATCATTACTGCATTCAAATTAAGCCTTGTCCGAGCATTTGCTATGCATCAACCATTTACTTTATAGCAATCGTAAAAGTGCTGTAAAATTGAGTTTTTACAATCGCCTAAAGGCCTGCGCACACCTAGGTCGCTGGCGATGGCAATCAGTGAAACGCTGTCAAATTTTACAGCGATACTTGACAGCGTTTCTCTGATCACCATCGCCAGCAACCTAGGTGTGCGCAAGCCTTAAAGATATACTATTGGAAGATACGTTTGGTAATGAAACGCTGTTACCGCTTGTCAGTTGTTTAATGCACTGGTGGCTTAGTGGTAGCGACCCCGCCTTTCAATCTTAAGGTCGTGGGTTCAAATCTAGTCGTGTATAAATGAGTTTTTAGGACAAAAAAATTATGTGCACTATGCCAGTACTCTCAAACGGTGAAAAAAACGTGAGGAAACTGGCAATGTCGTAAAATTGAAATGTTTGAAAACATGTGTTCAGTGCACGAAACTCTTTGAAGCACACTTAAAATTCTTCACCATGAAAGAACCAGTGACGTGAGAAAGAAGTGGTTTAAAGTAAGGACTAGATAGAAATGGGTCATCATCATCATCAGCCTGAAAAAGTCCAGTGCTAGACATAGACGGTTCTCAGCTCTTTCCATCCCCCAAGTTCCCGCGATCTTAACAATGTCGTCGGTCCACCGAGTGGGGCGTCCTACGTTTCGGCTTCTGGTTTTTTATTTGCAAGAAATGAGTTAAACAGCTGTCAAAAATGTAATTAGACAATTACCAATCCGGTAAACCGGCCATAAGACGTTGAAGAGGGCGTTTAAAAGCTACCTAGTCAACAAATACCTAAGCCCATAAAACCATAGTTCATTATGAGCTATTTGTACCAATTAAACCTTTATAAGTGACAGATTGGCCGACACAAGACTATGGGTAACGAATCGGTAATAGTTGCCGCAAGATTTGAGAGCCGCCATCTTGTTAAGGCGAAGATCGTTTTTATAATCAAAATGTAAAGGAAAATAAAATAACGTAAAGGTAACAGAAGGTATGTAGGTGTGCAATAAAAAAAATGTTTAACTAATAATAATATAAATAATTTTGGGTTATAGTATTACTTTTAATCAGCTAAAGGCCTGCGCACATCTAGGCTATGGCGATCAGCTGAAATTCTGTCATCATATGACAGCGATATTTGACAGCGTTTCAGCTGATCGCCATCACCATCGCCTAGATGTGCAATCCCAACTCACCAATTTTATCACCTCAAACCTCAAAGGAACCTCAAAGGAATGGAACTCTTTGCTGTCGGCAGTTATTCCTGACAATCACAATCTGGGCCTCTTCAAGGCAAGAGTGAATAGGTGTCTTCTAGACCATCCTGCTTCATCGTCGGCTAAATTGTCGCTTACCATCAGGTGAGATAGTAGCCAAAGGATGGTCTATGTAATGTAAAAAAAAAAAAATATATTCTCAATCACGCTTTTCTTTTTTAAGGTTCCATAACTTTTGACCGCGATATTAAAATGGCCATTTGAAATCGTATTCCGTCTCCCCTTAACCACAGATAAGCAATATCCAAAATAATTTGGTTGTAAAGAAATCAATGGATAGTTCCCGCTACATTGATTGGTGGTTTCCCACAATGTTTGAACATAAAAACGTATAAAAATATTTAATTCTTGTAAGTGGCGTGACTAAAGAATAAATTCTATTTGTAATGCATTGTCTGAAAGAAAGAGCCTTCGTGTCGACCGTGAAACGGAAACAATCTGGGAGAATAGTCAAAAACCGTATAATTTTATGCATTTATTATATTATATTATTATTATTTTTTTCAAAGTTTTGGGAAAACGAAAGCTTAGGTATTATAATATATCTATTATAATTATACCTAAACTTTAATTTTCCCAAAATTTGACTTCTTCTCGTTCTCGTCTTTTTGTACCTATCAGTTACAAAATTAAACATGTAGCAATGCTACACAAATGGTAAACTGATGGCCAATTAAAAAGTTACACGAAAAAAAGTTTCCACAAATAAAGATTACTGTACCTAGGTAACTAGATAAAAGTTATTCTTAGTCTCTCTAGCTAATTAGCAAAATATCTATGATTTAAAGAACCCGAATCTACTAAAATTACTTTATCTATTTTCAGACGTCAATCATTTAAATTAAAATCAATAAAACTCCAATCAAAAATGCACATAAATCAAGAAATCAACTTAAATTATAAAAGCGTTTATCTAAATATTTGCTTAAAAGCTTTGCGATAACAAACGGACGTAATGACGTAATTTTTATGACGAACAATTTATTTTATTATGATTAAGCAGAAGCCTATAAAAGCAACGAATTTGCAAATGATTTATTTAATCGGAGAAAATAAAACTAGATAGGTATAGTTTTAATAAAAATAAATTTTGACTGGCCTCTCAGCTCAGTTGGTAGTAGCTCTGCCTTCTGCCTATTGGGGTGCATGGGTTCGATCCCCAATGAGAACAAATATTTGTGTGGTGAACACAGATATTTGTTCTTTGTCTCGGTGTTAAATGTAATTCTTCTAAGTACATTTATATTAAATATCTTTAAAATAATATATATATTTTAAAAGGTTTGTATGTATTACATCAGCTATCTGGTTCCTTTAGTACAACTAGAACATTGAATAACAATACCTCTATCGAGCTTTCAGTAGATTCTTCTTATTTCCTTTAGCTTACCTGAAAAATGAAAAATAAGTAGAACTAGTCATTGCATCTAAATAGGTATAAATGATATTTTAAATTTATGTTAATAAAAACCGATTAAACCGATTTAAGAAATTATTTATTATTGTTTTCGAATCGTTTTCTTTAATATAGATAGCTAAGCATTTGGCTGCCATCACACCTGATGGAATGTGAGGATGTGCAGCCTTACATAGAGCATGCTTAGCCATAATCCACCTGTGTACTCTTGTCTTAAAAAATCCTAAATTAAAAAGTTCCGGAGGTACTGACGCCGTTTGTCAGTATTCCGATTTTAGTTTGTCAGTTCCATTCTCGAAATTTGTCAAACTAAAGATCTTGTAGGTAACGTTGCAGTAACCTTTCCGCGACTTTTAAAACATTATTTTCAAACACAAGCTTCAATTTGTCATTCACCGAGTATTTCTTAGCCATCAAAATCATGAGAACCCAAAAATATGGATACAATCCCAGCCTCGCAATCAAACATACATAATTATGAATATTACCCACACATGCACACTTCCCAAGACAGTTTCGTCATCCTTATTTTCCTGTATCAATCGAATTTAGACTTTAACACGGTGAGATACCTTGCATTTTGATTCACGGTACAGCTGCTTCGCGATTGGTCGTAAAATTATGAGTTTTTTTATCTCTCATGCTTTTTATATGGTCGGAATAGTAGTTAATGGTGCAATTTGGGTAGGGAGTCGGGTAATTACAGTGGCTGCGGTGTGTCATTGAGGCTGTTCTAATTCTGGGGCCAGGGAGGGCACGAAGAGAATGTACCGTAGAGTAAATACTAGGAGGCTTTGTTGGCAAAAAGGTGTGCACGCGTGGATACAAAATATTCAATTATACAACGTGTATCAAAATATGTGTACTATCCCGAAGGGGGGTGAATTTCCACCCCCCGGGGAACAACTTTTGTTCAACGACTTTTCGAACTTCGATTGGTATCTCTGAAAAAAACTGCAACGAAGTTTCAACATGAACAGCTGACTTTATACAAAGTGACAACCCTAAACTCAGCTACAGAGGTAGTAGGTAGTAGTAGTAGACCTACAGAGGTAGTAGGTCAAGGGGTCAAGGGGTTACAAGGATTAGGGTTGTCAATTTATTTAGGCATTATGAAATTAAATATTTTTGTATGGGAAACTGAAAATAGGAATTTTTAATTTTTTCCCCCCCACAACTGATCACCATTGTGGTCTGAAACCCCCCACCTTCGCATAGTACACATATTTAGATACACCTTGTATATTTTAGTTTTTTTCTATACAATTTCATATTTTTTTTACAACTAGCTGATGGCATTGCCCCGTAGGTCACGCACGTTAGGAACGTGCCCTACGTCCGTGAACTTGAGGCACACATATATACTTATATATCATCCTTTACTCTTTTTGTTTTTTTCCCGCAGTACATAGTTTCAGTTCACTAAGCTAAAACATTTTTATTGATTGGTTATTCTCAGTTATTGGAACCCGTCTTACAATATAACACCAAGACAAAAAAACATCTGTGTTCACCGCACATATATTTGTTCACGTCTTACGGCGCAGAAGGTAGAGCTCCTACCAACTGAGCTGAGTGACCATTCAAGCATTCATAGCATAGGTACTATTATAGGTTACACTAAAAATCTAACTCGTGTGATTCTCTAAAATATGCCATAAAAGCACCTAGCACCAATTTGAAGATAATCTATCACTACCCAGAGGAATTTCGACAGGCACCAGTCAAATGAGACCTTCGATCCAACCACACACGGTTCGGCTGAACCAAACACCATCATTATCAACCTTTTACTTCCGACAAACATTTTCAATTATAATATTTCCAACGTCTAGGTTTATGTCAGTTGAGTCGGTGGATGTCGAATCGGGGGTACCAGTCATCGCTGCTGTTTATAGCCCACGGCTTGGAAATGAGTTAATGGTACAGTAAAATACAGCTCAAGCTACCTAAAAACAAAGAAAAATGACGCTTAGTACAAGGACATAAGAACTAGTAGTGCGTATCCTTGTGTACAAGCGTCTGTAGAATTTCTATCGTTAATAATAATAATAATAATATAATAATAAAAGCCGTTTAATTCAGAACATATACAATAATACAATTATACATTTAGACAGTTATATGTAGTTATTTTAGTTGTGTTCTGTGTGCCCTTTGGCATAGGCCTCCTCCAATGCCTTCCATTGTACTCTGTCGTTTGCAGATCTTGACCATAGCTTTCCTCCTGTTACTTCGATATCGTCTCTCCAACGCTTGTACTGTCTTCCTCTATTTCTTGTTCCGATTCTTGGGTACCATACTGTAACTCTTTGGCTCCACTTGTCAATACCGCGGAGTGTATGTCCTGCCCATCGCCATTTCAGGGATTTGATTTTAAATATGACATCGGTCACCTTGGTCTCCGCCCGCACTTCAGAGTTTCTCTTTCGGTCTTTTCTCTTCACACCAAGCATACTTCTCTCCATAGAGCGCTGGCAAACTGAAAGTTTGCGGAGTTGCGTGTTCGTGAGAGCCCAAGTTTGGCAGCCGTAGGTAAGTACAGGCAGAACACAAGACTCGTAAAGTTTTATTTTTAGTTTAATGCTAAATTCTTTGTTTTTCATGACATCTTTTAGGGACCAGTATCGTTTCCAAGAGTTGGCTACACGCCGGTTTGTCTCTTTTTCGTGTAAGTTTTCTGTGGAGATTACTTGCCCTAAGTATATGTATTCGTCTTGATATTCTATGGTTTTGTTCATTACTTTGATTTCTACTTTTTCGCTATTCGTTAGAAGTTTTGTTTTGTCAGCGTTCATAGTGAGTCCTACCTTAGCACTTTCTTTGACTAGTTCTTCCAGCATTTGTTGTAGAACTAGTGGTGTCTCTGAAAAAAGAACCACGTCATCAGCGAATCTTAGATGTGTTAGTCTAGTTCCATTTATTATTATCCCTATGTTATCCCAATTCAGCTGGCGGAACACCTTCTCTAGTGTTGCTGAGAAGAGTTTGGGTGATAGTGGATCGCCTTGACGGACTCCTCTTTCAATTTGTATAAGCTCTCCTTGTTTTTCTAGCTGGATCCTTGCTGAGCTTTTTGTGTATACATTTTTAATAATCCTGATGTACTTGTTTGCTACGCCCTGTTCTTTAAGTGCCTGCCATATCGTATCGTGCTCAAGTGAAGTGAGTTGACTATAATAAGGCCTTCGACACACTTGAGCACGATTTCTATCGTTACTATTTTTTAAATTTCGAATGATAAGTTTGAGGTTTCCCAGAATTCTTACCCCCTCATTCATAATGCCGGACGCTTTATAACGGCTCGCCAAAAGTCTCTTGCCGCTGATACTTTCATGTCAATAAATAGATGGCAACCGAATTTTATCGGTCGGTATTAAAAAAATCTTGAAAAAACCCTCTTGCCTTGAAGAGATTTCATAATTTAAATCTTGGAATTTTCAAGTCAAGTGTGAACAAATGGACTACAGCTAAGCGTGCTCCGCCTTAGGCTGCATTTTCAAAACTAGCTATCATTCTTTTTCTTAGCGTGTCACTGATTCTTTCGAACCAAGTGTGGTGAAAAGGTTTTAAGTTCACCTCGAAGCGGCTCCTTTCGTGCACTAGACACATTAGGTTCTCGACACGCCGGTTTCCTCACGATGTTTTCCTTCACCGTTTGAGAGCACTGGCATAGCGTACATAAATTTTTAGGCAGAAAAACTCATTGGTACTCCAATGGATTTGAGCCCACGACCTTAAGATCGGAAGGTGGGGCTGCTCCTACTAGGCCACCAGCGCCCTTAAATCAGATTGAGCGATCAGGAAAACCCAAATAAGGTTTTGAGGAGTCACGTCGTTCAGCTCATCTGTTTACCTCATACAATTCTCAGAAGCACCTGTCACAGTCAAAAATGTCCCAATGTTATTAACACCCCATAATCATTGTTCCAAGTTCAAATTACAAAGGATCTAGACCTGTCATTACTTGTAGATTAGTCGGAATTAAAGAATTATGTTTGTAACAATCGTTTTTTGCATTTTGAGTAAAAACTTTTTGGTTCTCGATATCGTGGGTCGAGATTATGGGTCAGTGTTTGACTGATGACTTTGAAATAAAGGTAAACTGCTTAGTTGGTAACTCAGTCTGCGGTATAAAGGCCTGCGCACACCTAGTTCGCTGGCGGTAGCGATCAGTGAAACGCTGTCAAATATCGCTGTCAAATCTCAAATCTGACAGCGTTTCACTGCACTGATCGCTACCGCCAGCGAACTAGGTGTGTTCGAGCCATAATGGCCCGAACACACCTAGTTCGCTGGCGGTAGCGATCAGTGAAACGCTGTCAAATATCGCTGTCAGATTTGAGATTTGACAGCGAATATTTGACAGCGTTTCACTGATCGCTACCGCCAGCGAACTAGGTGTGCGCAGGCCTTAAGTCGTTGATTTGGTTCCTATCCAAAGCAAACATTTTGTGCTTTGTATGCTAGAATGTATTTCCAAAATATTCGAATTAGTTTAGTACTATTTCGCATAGTACAAGTTTTGCTTTCTTTCGAGCTAGAGCGCCGCGTAAAATGTGATGAGTAGGCAAACCTACTTCATCTAAAATTCTCTTCAATGCAGGCGTTTGGTGTATAGGGGCATGTGAGAAAAAGTTTAACTAGTTAATGTATAAATCCCCTGGTTAGTTTTCTTTTTCTTATAACTGGGTGTTTTCGAACCAAGAGTGGTGAAAGGACTTTAAGTGCGCTTCAATGAGGTTCCTTACAAGTTATGTACAAAGGGTTACTGATTTACGTGAAAAATTGAAAACTATTTTTGAACTCTATTCCTTGAAAATAAAGTATAAATCAAGTATTATTTCTTTGAAATCAAGAAGAACTTTTAAAAGTATTCCTGATCCTTCAGTCTCCAAGGGTATATGGATGACTGACTCATTTTGGCATAGTGCCAGAAGCGATAAAGTTTTTCTAAATTAAATAAAACACTAGTTAAGAGCGAGTTGGCTCTGCTACTAAGGGTTCCGTATCATTAAAAAAAAATAAAAAATCAGCTGCATGTTTTTTGAAGTAATAAGTTCTTCAAGTGGGCTTGATTGAGCATTTTTCGTTACCCAGAGTGTCATGATTTTTTTATTTTAGACTACTCTTTCTCTATTCTTCTTCCTGTCTTTATCCCACTTTATGTGAGGTCGGCACAACATGGTCATCCTCCCCCATTCCCCTTTGTAAGCCGTCATCTCTGCATTCACTCCTCGCTTATCCATGTCATCTTTCACACAGTTCATCCATGTTTTCTTTGGGTCGGGCCAACATGTTCTCCTCTTCCATTCTCTTCTGTCACCTGTCATCTTTGTATTCATTTCTTTCTTATCCATGTCATCTTTCACACAGTTCATCCATGTTTTCTTTGGCCTACCTCTGCCCACATATCCATCTACATTCATACTCATCACACTCCTAGTCACATGACTGTCATCCCTCCTCATAACATGGCCTTACCAGCCTGTTGCTCCTCAATTTTTCTGTCACCGGTGCTATTTTTAAAATAAGGTAATAAGATTAAATATAAATTAATAAGGATTCTAATCCATTCGGGATTTGAACCCTCAACCTTTGTATCGGAGGGTGGAGCCTCTACCACTAGACCACCAGTAGGCCTACCAAAAACTATGTCTAGCTTTGTCTCTGGCTTTGGTTTTGAGTCTGTGTGAGTGCTCACCAGTGTATTATACTGTGTGTTTGACGTTTCGACGTAAGATTTATTTAGACAGCAGTCACACAGACTCAAAAACAGAACAAGAGATAGAGGCACACAGAGCTTGTGGTAGCCCTGCCCTACTGGGCTCTAAAAACGATAGTTTATTGAAACCCTTTAGGTACGGAACCTTACTTCCAACCGCTAGAAAAATAGCCGCATATTTTTTCTAACCCGCCATTAAAGTGAGTTTTTTTGTAGTCATTATCTTGTAATGATATGAAGCCAAATTACAAGGCCCGGGTTTTGGAGCTTATTAACATACCTTTTCATGTATCATTTGGATTTGGGGATAATGGTTGAGAACCGAACATGATTCTGTTGTGTTGACGATTGGGGATATTGGTTTTGTGATTTGAGAATCAAGCTCGACAATTTTCTTCTTCTTGACGTGTCAAAGGAGGAGAAAGGAAGTTGAGGTGTGAAAGGATTGCAAATGCACCTCATAGAAACTCCTTTCGTGCACTTACCAACAGTAGAAATTTCATTTCATTTCATTTTCATTTCATTTTTCATTGCATTTTTCATTTCATTTTTCATTTCATTTTTCATTTCATTTTTCATTTCATTTTTCATTTCATTTTTCATTTCATTTTTCATTTCATTTTTCATTTCATTTCATGTTAAAGTAAATTCCCTCAACTATTCTGTGTTCAAAAAACTTCCAGACAACTTGAAGGTAGGTTACCATTTCATGATTTCATTCGACAGTGACGTAATAAAACAGAGCTAACCTAAAATTAAAGGACTTGGATTAATATCTCTGGATTTCACGAGGCATGCATTAACGCTCGTAAAAACTCTTTACAGCCTTCCATAAAAAGTCAGGTTAAACAGTTGTATGTCGTTTTGAATCCATTAGCGAGGGAAGTGCAATCAAAGATGATTTATTTTTAAAATGTCTTGTGATTGTTTTTGAAAAGATTTGAAACATGTTCAATTTTGAATTTATTATTAGTATATAAATAATTATTTTTTGACACACTTTGCTATGTCTTATAATTTATTTCTAAAATGTCTTGTGATTGTTTTTGAAAATATTTGAATCATGTTCTATTTCGAATTTATTATTTGTATAAATAATTATTTTTTGACACTTTGCTATGTCTTGTAGTCGCAATGATTAGTAAAATGCTGTAAAATATCGCTGTCATATTTGACAGCGTTTCATTGATCGCCATCACAGATCGCTTAGATGTACGCGAAGCTTTACTGTAGACATCAACAACAGTGCTTTATAGCACTGTTTGAATTTTTGTTTGAGTTTTTTTTTGAATTTGTTTTATAACAAATTTCATATTCCATAAATTAAATTTTTATCCTCAAAGAGCTCCTTTCGTGCACTTGACCCATATATTCGAACTTTTTAGGTTCTACGATATGCCGGTTTCCTCACAAAAAATCCTAAAATCTTTTCACCACACTTGGTTCGAAATCAGTGACACGATAAGAAGAAGAAGAAGAATTAATTTTTATCCGTATTTACTTTTCTGTCAAAGAAAGAAAGAAAGAAGAAGAGAAGAAGAAAGAGAGATACCTTTCTTATCCATGGCTTTACAACCTGCAACGGATGTAACTTACAAAATTATATGAACGGAAATGGTCAATTTATGTATATCAATCACCGCACTATTTGCACATGAAGTTAATCGTAAAACAACTAATTAACTTTTATTCAATTGCCGAAGTTATAAAAGTACCGAGGACATAAAAATATTATATGACCATATAAATATAGTAATAAAATTAAGCTTTTTTATGAAATCTTAATTGTAGCGTTCACATGTTTTATTTATAATTCTAGCCTCTTTTATTATGAGAACTCTGAACTTTGATGTACGTAGAGGTATAATATTAATGTGTTACTTTGGTACATAGTTTTGATGGCTACTGTAAAAGTAAACGGGCCTTTGCATCTGTTTTAGATGATTAATATAGTATCAGAGGCAACTTTTTTAACTAACTTCAAATAAAAAAGGAACAACTCCTCAATTCGCTTGTATTTTTTTTAATGTTTGTCATCGCATAACTTCGTCTTATAAGAACCAATTTGTTTTTTTTTTATCTAAAAGGTTATACTTTCAGATTGGTCCCATAGAAACTTAATCTAAATCGGTTATGCAGTGTGTCACTTGTTGCTGACTTACGGGACGCTATAGTGCCTGGGACAGGGTTTTTTAGATGGAGTAGGCTTATCCAGAACCTATACCACCCTGACAGCTTAGTCGGTAGGAAAGACATGGTCAATACGTGCGGAGCTTTCTAAGCCATGGGTTTCAACGATATGTATAAAAAACTGGTATTGAAGATTTTCACAAAAACTGAAAATAATTTCTTAAGTAAAGTAGGTATGGCAAGAATCTTTATTTTGTTTTGTTTATTAATAATACAATACAATACAACTGTTTGATATTATTAAAAAAAAAAATGATATTACTTAAAAATTAAATTAGGAACAAAATCTCGAAAAATCAGAAAATCAATTCGAAATGGAATATCTTTAGACAATGTAGATTTGTGTACTTCTTCAGTAGCTTTTAATAAAGAGTTTTCTCACACAGTAAAGTATCACCTTGTTATAACACGGGAAGTGTTAAAATAAAGGCTCTTCTCCACTAATCTAATGCACTACACGCTAATAGTCGTGATCGCGCCAGCCACCGAGGTAGCTATAATTGTCACTAAACACTAGATGGGCTATATGTGGGCACGTCCTAATATGGATCGCCGGTATGGTGGGAGTCACGCTTCTATGGTAAAGAATTGTTTAAACAGGAATTATCTATATAATGGTCCGTGACTTACTGGTGCTAGAAACTTACTAGATTACACCCCAATGTGGCAAAACTATGCTGTTTTAACGATAATATGGCCACAATGACTGGCCTCTCAGCTCAGTACGTAGTAGCTCAGTGTGTAGTATGAGGAGTTAATTGAAAAAACTTGACATAATAGAAAGTATCTTAATTTTGTACATAATGTACCTATTACTTAATAATGTATTAATTTGTTATTTATTTTTATTACTGATGTATTGACCTTTTGTTTCTTTTTTTTTTTTTTTTTTCTAATTTGATTGTAATTTATGTTAGGCAAAACCAATGAATATATCTGACCTGTAATAATTCTTACCAAATAAATGATTATTGATTATTATTGATTATAGCTCTATCTTCTGCACCGTAGATCGTGGGTCCGCGATCTTCACCAAAAACAAATGTTTGTGTGGTGAACACAAATTTTTGTTCTCTGTCTGGGTGTTATATTGTATTCCTCGTATGTATTAATATAGAAAAATTGAATTTATGTATTATATCAGCCATCTGCTTCCCAGAGTACAGACTCTACTGAATTTGGGGCTAGATATTGTTGCGTGGAATGTCCCCAATTTTTTATATTTATTATTTATGATTGTTGGCAGTAGCCAGTGGTCATGAACTTGAAACGTGATGCACTTAGCTCGACCGAATAATATCTTCATCGATATTTGCAACACGCGTTTGAAACTCCTTTAGAATATTAAAAGCTTTTGGTAGACAATTGGAAGCTTGAGAATATTTGATTGTACATTGTTGTACAGTTTAAGGCCGGTTGAGACGTAGTTTGACTCATGCTTATTGGACATGCCAGAAAAACAATCAAATTGATTGAAATAATATATTTGAATCTCTAGACAAAAATTCAGTTTGTATTTACATTCATACCATTGAAAAAATGCAATATAAAAATGAAAATAGCTTGACAGATGCTTGGGAATGTCATGCGGAGGGATGAAAGTCATATTGCGAGAAAAGTGTTATAGCCCCTTCCCACTGGTGCGTGATATCGCGCACCAGCACGCACGACACACCATGGGAACGGTCTCGTGCGCCGAGGTGCGCGGTAGCACAGGAGCATTTTCTGTGTGCGTTGCCGTGCGTCGTCGTGCGTGGTGCGGGCTGGTGCGAGATATCACGAACCGTAGGAAGGATGTGGATAGTGGTTATACAAGAAGAGGCAGACCAAAGAAAAGATGGATGGACCTTGTCAAAGATGACGTGAGCAAGAAAGGAGTGAGCACTGAGATGACGAATGATAGAGGTGAGTGGAAGAAGTAAACCTGTTGTGCCGACCTCATTTAGCGTGGGATTAGGGCAGAAAGAAGACGAAAGAGATGCTATGATTGTAGATCTTGTCTGAACACTCGTGTCTTTTATTTTCTTCATTGTGAATACCTAAATTATTTCACAGCTCCGGCCTCTTCCACCTTTTCATAGCTCCTCTCTTCTCCTCAGCATATCGCAACAGTGGAAACGAACGTCAAAGCAACTGCAGCAAATTTGTTACGCATTTAATAATTATTGTACTGTAAAAAACTTTGGTAGTATTTGTGTTGAAACAATACTAATTAGCAGGTATTGTAAGGCGTAATTAACTTTATGAGTTTATTGTGTTTTTTGTGAATCATTATTATTAATTATATAGCTTTGACAAGTTTAAAATAAAAAAACTTTACCCTTTTCTATAATGATAATGTCCAGCAGTACAACAAATCATAAGTATTGTAGAATCGTTCCATGTAAAAATAAGATTATTAACTTTTGGTATATCAAAACAAGATTTTACAAGATTTTATAATTACCAGAACAAAAAAAACAAAGGTAAGGATCAATAACCGATTATCTGTATCATTTCCGGTCCCAAGTTTTATAGTGGTGTAATATTTATTTATTTTACGACCACCCACACTGACTGCTTTGACGAATTGAACGACAGCAGTTTAATATTGAAAATTATCGATATAGAACCTTTTTGCGACGGCTTATTAATGAACTGACATTATTTTACAAACCTTAAATACTTGCCGCCTTATTCAAAACTGTAAAATGCGAAAGTAGTCACTATAGCTACAAAATCGTATAAACGACGAACATCTACAATGGCTAATTCATTATTTGTGTAAATTACAAAAATATATAATGGCCCAAAAGCCAACAAGGATTTGAGTCCGCGACCTTCCCCTTGGTACGAGGCTGCGCTGACCGCTGCGCCGTTGGATCCTAATCGCACTCGACTACTAACTCTTAGGGAGTGATATAAGGCATTAACGCGACCGTCTTTGTGATTTCCTTAACTGTAGTAAATACTTAAAAATCAATAAAAAAAAAAGGAACCTAAATTTAATTTTGTAATACAATCTAAACTGAACTGAACTAAACTGAACAAATTTATAATCAAAAATAAATACCAAAACTATTGTGTCTACCTATATTTACTACCTTCAATTTCATAATGTTTTCATAATTTAGCTTAGCAGATCGATAACACTTTTGCCAGCTCTATTTGTTGACGTAGAAGTGACAGTGACAAGAGATGTTTATTAGCGAAACCCTAAAAAGTGTCCGGCAGTGAATAAAGGCAGCTCTATTATATATAGCCTTGCGCACATCTAAGCGATCTGCAATGGCGATCAGTGAAACGCTGTCAAATATGACATTTTTATTTGACAGCGTTAAGGTAGCTTTTGTGAATAAGGCCCCTAATACCCAGAGAACTTGTACTTATAATCGGAAACATTAAAATGTTGGCAGACTTTGTAAAGATGCCGGTGAGTCGTTAAAATAAAAGGTATTTAAAATGCAAACACACTGAAGTACTCAAGGTTCCGAGAATATGATAAAATGATAAAAATAAAGGACTTTGAATTAACAATTGAGAAAATGTGCAATAATTTATCGTATATTATGGATATTTTCATTGAAATCATTCCCAGAAATCAGGTGACAATATTGATTCAAAATCAATTTCAGTACATTTTTATTCAGTTGTATGGCAAGTATCAATTTGAAACGTCTTAAAGCTAGGTGAGTATGATCCTCTTACAAAATGAAAATAGTAGTAAGTTCTAACTTGGTGCCCAGCGTTCAAAAAATTTGAAGAAATTATTTTTCTTATCGTGTCACTGATTATTTCGAACCAAGTGTGGTGAAAGGATTTTAAGTGCGCCTCAAAGAGGCTCCTTTCGTGCACATGACAAGGAAATTATAAAAAATCCTTGGAAATTATGCATTAGCTACATTTATTACCATTGATAGAAATTTTCTAAAAATAGGTACTTACAATAATAAGATATTAAATTATTATAAAGTTCATTATTGCAAGAATACTAACAAAATAAAGACTATATTATCATCTCTCATCACTAACCACACTACACTACTACTCACTAGTAGTAGTAGTGCGTGGCTCGTCCGAGGAAATACTACCACCATGCCTATTTCTGCCGTGAAGCAGCATCACTGTGTTTTGGTTTGAAGAGTGTGGCTGCTGGTGAAATTACTGGCGCGTAAGGCTGAAATGTATGCCTCAAGTTGATGGACGCAGGGCAGTACATCATAGGGCACGTTTCTCACGTGCGTGACCTGTGAGACAGAGCTTTTTATGGGCGATGATTTAATCAATATAGTCTGGGTGTTATATTGTATTCTATGTATGTATTTACAAAAAAAGTATTCAAGTATTATATCAGCTATTTGGTTCCCATAATACAAGCTCTGCTTAGTTTGGGAATAAGATAGTGTTGTGTGGATTGTCCAAAATATTTATATTTATTTATTTATTAAAAATAGGTGGGCCATATGCTTTTTGCATAAATTAGTTGTATAAAAATCACCGATCAACCATTTCCTGACTTAATAATTCCTTCCCTATCACGCAACCACAGAATGCCATAAAAGTACTGTAATTGCTCTAATCCCGACAGGCAGACATCAATACAAACCACTGCTAATCCAAGTTCCAAGTCTGCCAACGTCAAATATAAAAGTAATGGTATAACTTCCTTCAGACACAGCAAATTGCAGAGCAGTAGGCTTATTCTGACTTTTAGCATCATTCTAACGCTAGCGTTGTTGTTAACATTAGTTTTGAAAGAAGTAAAGAAAGAAAATACAACGAACGAAATACGTTTTTTTTTAAGTCGAATACGTATTTATCTATTAGTACAAGGATCACTCTGAAACGTCTTAAAGCTAGGGGAGTCTAGGTGCCAGTAACACGCGACCAAGCCTAGAAGAACAGGCAGCCAACTACAGCTTGGTTCGCTGAACGATGTGCGAACGTGTGTGTTCGAAGAAACGTTAGGCGCCCCTGGCGGGATTGCGAGAACTAATGTTATTACTTACGAACGCTACGTAAAAAGTTCTCGCTATCTCGCTCATATTTTCTCCATACAAAATCGGGGCTATCGACTACGCTTACGATAAGTCATTTTTGCGTTTAGTTTTCAACACCATTTGTCGTTAGTAAGCTGTGTCGAAACCTCAGAATAAGCCCTCTGTGGATAAGTTGAAGTTTTATTGGGTGAGTTAAAACGCAGTCGCGTTTTATTAATATTATGTTGACGACAAAACGTTCCTTTTATAGTGCTAGATTATCATAATCAGTCTGCTTTTGAAGCTACAACCACAACAGTAATTAAAACTAAATATACCTGATGACTGAATTATAAATTTATTTACGCAATTATACTTACACTGAAGCAAATATTTACAAGACGTACAAATACACAAGAAACAGTTGAGGTATCTTTAAGCTGTTATAAACGATCTAGAGATAGCTCAACTGATCCAAATCATTGCCAGATAGAAGCAATAAAACCGACAGATAGGAGTAATAAGTGGCATTGCCACGCTGAAAAGCAATGCTAATTCAAAATTGCAGACATAGAGACTCGTGCACAATCTATTGTATTCTAAGTATGTAGGTATTTACAAAAAAATGTGCATAAGTATTATATCAGCTATCTTGTTCCCATAGTACAAGTTATGCTTAGTTTGGGGCTAGATAGTGTTGTGTGGATTGTCTATAATATTTATTTATTTAGCATTCAGACGCCAAGTGGTGTTACTGTTTAATTCTTAGTATACTGTGCTGCAAGCATTTTACCGCTTTTTGTACCGCGCATCTTCGTCTTAGACACTGCAATTTGTCAATGTGGTCGCCTGAAGAAGTTGACGGACAGCCAGACAGACCTAAGCCGGCACAATCGTAGTAAATAGGTCTATTAGGGTGGATAAAAACTAAATTGTCTATGAATAACCAATGCTAGTGCATATAAATAGTGATTATGGTAGAGTCTTTATTAAGGCGGGTTTTAGCATCTCAGATTCATGTGAAGATTGAAATATTTTCGTCTCTGCTTTAAGCTAGTCAAAAACAAACATATTTAGACGCGATGCATATTTAATCGGACATAACAAAATTAGGGTACCTATAGTTTAGCAGCGTGGCAATGCCACCAGCGTCTTGGAGACGCTTCCGTCTGGTACTGGTTTGGATCAGTTGAGCTATCTCTAGATCGTTTGTAACAGTCTGCAGATAGCTCAACTGTTTCTTGTGTATTTTGTACATTTCATGTAAATATTAGTGGAAGTTAGTTACTATTACTCTCTTTAATGCTTGTAACTTGCAAGTTTAATATGTCAAGAAAAACATTAGATGACCCACATGATGTCGAGCAGTTACTTTTGCCTATTTCGAAATTGTATTAGGTACTTCCCTAGGGATGAAATTTTCATTATTTTATTTCATTTATTTATTGCTCACATGTACATAAAATAAATAGCATTCGTTCTTAAAGTAGCTTAAGTCAGTACATGGACCTTTTGGGCACTGCAGGTTTATAATACAATATACAGTTAACAATAGATTTATAGATAGAATAAGTTAGTCAAAAGAAATGTCAAGGGAGTAAGGAATTTTACAAAATTAATAATAAAAACCGATCACATGTCAATTTAGAGTCTTTTTATATAAGTTCCCTCGCGAGCGTAACCACAGGCAGTCGCTAGTTATATAATAATATTTCATACGACGTTACAACAGAAATTATCGTAACAACCAGCAATTGTAATTCTCGTCTAGTTTTTTTGAATGCCACAGAGCTAAGTAGATGTTTAACAAAACACACAAGAAATTACTGTTTTATGTTTATTGCATTTATCTAAATTGCTCTCAATAGTTTTGTCGTTTTTCAAACTATTTTCAATCGAAGTAGCATCGGTTTATGCGTTTTTTGAGGAGGACTGAATTGCATATCATATTTATATTTCTGTACCTAATCTTTACTTTTTGTTTGGTATTTATGTATGTAACGATTAAACTCCAAACCGATAAAAATGATTTCAAAAATTATTTTGCCATTAGAAAGCTACCTTTGAATGTTTTTACCCGTACGAGCTGGGGCGAATTGCACGTTTTTTGTAATTATTAATTTTCAGTTCTAAATGACTCAAAAGATGGCGCTGGAAAAGTTAGCATGGAATTTTGTGGCAAAGGGACGGAATAAGGCAAAAAACTAGTACATATTAAGGCAAAGACAACTGTTGATGTGCTTTTTGATCGCACACTTTTAAATATACATCGATAATTGTCTTCATCCTTAATAAAATAAAAAACACGTGTCAAGCGTACGAGCGGCCTCTCGCACTTACAATCCTTTCACCACACTGGGTTGAAGGAACTAGAGGTAGGCCAAGATCAAGTTTAGAGTACGTGTCACTGAACAATCGCAGAAGGATTCCATCAGGTATCGTCTGCATATAAAAGGGGGAATAAAGCTAGCTTTGCCATAAAATGGAATTTATTGCAGCGCTAACCTCCAGTATGGGGTGGCTACTGTACCTAGACACAGCTTAGGAAGGAATCACTGGGTCATTTATAGTACCACGATACAGATAGTGCAATTCACGAAGACGCGCCCCTCGCGGGGTGCGGGGAGTTTGCTCCGAGCGGCAGTCGCGAACCGTAGTCTATTCATTGTAGTGTGCGTGTGCACTCATGGGTAATTAGTGTGTACCGATAACACTCAAACATTGACGGAAGCTTGCACACATATACTATAAACGGTTAAGAGGAATTAGTGGAGCGCGCCTTCGTGGATTGCACTATCTATACAAGTCTTGATTATAACTAAGTAAATAAATAAATAAATATTGTAGATAAACCAATATATAGAGGCCCAGCAGTGGATGAAGTCGGAATGTGAATGATGATGATGATGATGATGTGGACACTCCACACAACACTATATAGCCTCAAACTAAGCAGAGCTTGTACTATGGGAAATAGATAGATATAATTGACTGGCCTCTCAGCTCAGCTGATAGTAGCTCTGCCTTCTGCGCCATAGGTCGTAGGTTGGATCCCTAGCGTGTACAAATATTACTGTGGTGAACTAAGATGTTTGTTCTCTGTCTGGATGTTATATTGTATTCATACATATATAATGTAAGTAATAACAAAAATATATACAGAAGTAATATTAGCTATCTAGTTCCTATATTTCAAGCTTTGCTTAGATTGGGGCTAGATAGCGTTGATTGGTCTTTCTAAAATTTTTTTTAATTCATGTACCCACTATTATTATATTTTCTATTTCTAGTGTGCTACGAAAAACACCCCCTAGTAAGTAGTTGACTGTAACGTCAAACCAGTAGATGGAGCCACAGGCGCGTTAATGCCGTATTAACAGTTCCTAGAGTTATTCGTCAAGTGTGAATAGGATACGATGGCGTAGCGGTCAGCACAGCCTTAGACCACAGGGAAGGTCGTGGGTTCAAATCCCCCCAAAAAAGTTTGGGTTCACCTAACTTTGAGTAGTAATCATCGCCTTTAAGCGTTGTTTTAACAAAGAATTGTCCTTCCGGTTAAGCAAGCTTGTTTTAATAAAATTGTACAAGCTGTCTGTGCAATTGGCTGTGTAAGCTATAAAAAGTTCGCGTTCTTTGAAAGGTGCAATATGCCACCAGTGTGTTGATATTGAATTCTACATGCAATTAGGTACTTTCTATAGAGCTTTTCAGTCGGTTTTATTGATTGATTCGTAGAATTTTCCACTGGTTTCTCAGCTCAGCAGGGCTACCATGAGCTACATATGGTTATGGTTATGGCTGTAAAATTGTGTCAACAGTGTCAACACATTCAAATCCAAGAAGAAAATGAATGTGTGTGTCAGCCTATCTATACACTATTTGACAGCCATAGCCATAACCATATGGAGCTCGTGGTAGCCCTGCTGGATTCTCAGTTCAGTTGGAAGTAGCTCTACCTTCTGCACTATCGTGGGTTCGATCCCCACTGAGAACAAATATTTGTGTGGTGAACGCTTATTTTGGTTCTCTGTCTGGGTGTTATTTAGTATTCTAAGTAACTTACTAACTGACTGATTGGAGAGCGTTCTGGCCGAGTGGTAGCTGCCCCGCCCTCCGATCCTAAAGTCGCGGGTTCAAATCCAGTCACTATTGAAACTGGCATGTCAAACAATCTAATATCACTAAATGTTCCTCACATTTTAAGGTTACTTGACATTCCGGTTTTTGACATTCTAAGAAAAAAAATGAAAAGACGATGTAAAGAAAAGTAGTTCTTTGTTTTAACTTCTGGTTTGGAAAGCAATTACTGCGCAACAAGACATTTCCCATTTTACGACTCCCAAAAAAAAATGCTGAATTTGCATGGAGAAAGAAGCACATGCATTGTGGTGATTCTTCTCCAGCCACGTGCCCATTCTGTAGGGTCACTTATAATCCTTTCAACACACTGGTTTGAAAGAATGGTACAAGAAGACTGGTAGACTCTCACAGTCTGTAATGTCACCGACAGTCGACCAGCTCCATAGTCAATCCGTGCGCTGACATTTGGCATATCATCTGGCAGATCTACTGCATACATTAGACTTAATAAAGCGAACAAGGTGCTTTTCATTAGTGCAGCTCCTGTACTATCAAGATACAGGGGCAACGGGCTCGCGGTTGCTAGGGATGCCACTATCACGTTCTTGTGGGGTACAAAATAGCTTTTCATCATCATCATCAACCTATTATTAGTCCACTGCTGGACGTAGGTCTCTCTCAAGACGTGCCACTGAGCCCGGTCTTCGGCTCTTCTCCTCCAGTGCTTGCCAGCTACATTTCGCAGATCGTCGCCCCACCTTGCCGGAGGGCGTCCTACACTACGCTTACCTAAACGCGGGGTTAAATAGGTTTTAGTCATGTATTTTACCTTGCTTTTTTATACAACTAGCTGATGGAGCAAATATATTTATGGGCCACCTGATGTTAAGTGGTAACCGTCGCCTATAAAAAAGCATTGCCTCGTAGGTCAGGCACGTCAGGAATGTGCCTTACGACCCATTGCTCAACGTCCATCAACTTGAGGCATACAGAAGTTCAGCCTCACGTGGCAGTAATTTCACCGGCATCCAAACTCTTCAAATCACACAATGCAAACACAGCAATGCTGCTTCATGGCAGAAATGGGCGATATAGATAGGGATTAATATGCATAAAAATACAATATAATTATATGCATTTCTAATTCTGAAGACCAAGTGAGGGTAGTTGCAATTGCGACTGCATCGCTTCTCGACGGTAACTCCAATAGACTCTAGTCTGCCCGCGACCACCGTCGAACCGTCATGAAATAATAAAGGTAATCGCGATAAATACCCGTTTTTCATTCATATAATTATAGCATTTCACAATTTATGTATTTGTGTTTATACAATTTGCTAACTATAAATTTAACCTTAGGATACCTATCCACTTCAAATCATTGTAGATGTACTAATCTATTTTATGAGCATTAAAAATGATCCGGCTAAGATGTTCCTTGATTGCAAATTATGGGTAGTTTGCATAAGTAATTACTGAATAATTTATAGTTATGTTATTTAACGTAGGCTTGTAAGAACATGAGGTCAGCATCAGTGATGGAAGAATTTATTTTATTTATTTATTTATTTCTCTCACTTAAACTAAGGACAAGGATAAAATTAGGTCTAGAACATTAAACACTCAGGCTATGGAATGATCTCCCTGCTGAGGTTTTCCCTAAGGACTATAGCATGGGGTTCTTCAAAAAGGGCGTTTTAAAAGTTTTAAAGGGTCGGCAACGCGCTTGTGATGCCTCTGGTATTGCAGGTGTCCATAGGCTACGGTAACCGCTTCCCATCAGGTGGGCCGTATGCTTGTTTGTCAATTTAGTTGTATAAAAAAAAAAAAACTCATAACTTAGCCTATTAGTTGATGGAACTCACCTGATGTCAAGTAGTAACCATCGAATATAACAAAGCATTGCCTCGTAGGTAATGTCAGGAACGTGCCCTACGATGTACTGGCCTGCGTCTATGAACTTGAGGCATACAGATGTTCAGCCTCACGTGCTAAGTAATTTCACCGGCATCCACACCATTCAAATCTAAACAAAGCAATACTACTACGGCAGAAATAGACATAGTGGTAGTATTTCTTCGGATGAGTCACACACAAAAAGCTCTACTACTACTAAAAAAGAAGGTGAGGTCCTTAAACCTGGAATATACTCTTACAAAACTATTTCTTTTAAATGTTTTATCAAAGTGAGCAACCCTTGATGTAGAGATTGGTGGGTGTCCATTGTCTGAGGCAATGTTACAAGTGGCAGCCCTAGTTGAGCCTGTGTCACTTCAAGGCAACAACATTAGTTTCGCTTAGTTTGGGGCTAGATATAGCTGTGTTAAATGACCACTTTTTATTTTTTCTGCCATTATCCCACTTTATATGTGGTCGGCACAACTTGTCTTCCTGTCTTCCTCCTCCATTCCCCTCTGTTAGCCGTCATCTCTGCATTCACTCCTCTGTTATCCATGTCATCTTTCGCACAGTTCATATTAGTTTTCTTTGGTCTACCCTTGCTCACATATCCATCTTCATCCATACTCATCACTCTCCTAGTCACATGACTTTCATCCCTCCTCATGACATACCCGTACCACGTCAGCCTATTGCTCCTCAATTTAATAAATTTAGTTGAGTGCAAATGACCACTAAATATTCATTAATATTTGTAGTTAGCTTGTTTTTTTTATTTGTGACAGTTGTGATTAATATTTCAATACTTTGTGACCGATCGAACATCTGTGCATGCCACAGATAATCTCAGGCCGAGATTCATAGACGTGACTTTGCTTTACAGTAAAGGAGTCTTCGCAAAGTAAGCTTTGTTTATCAAAGTTTACCTTCAACATTTTGAATAAAGAAGAGCTTGACAGAACTATGAAATATATTTTTGGTTGAAAGTTGAACTTTCCATCAAAGTAAAGTCAAAGTTCGTTTTCTATTAATCTCAGGCTCAGTATCATCGAAGTGAAAGTTATTTACGTTGATACTATTGATTATTCTGTGGCCTAACCCCGGAATAGTGCAGGAGATGAATCAACGTTTTTTCCTCTAATTAGTGTAATGAGGATAAGTTTTTTTGGTGTTTGACGAAACTTAAACAAGAAAAATAAACTAAACTAACTAATTGGAGTTAGGTCTGGTTTGTTTGCAATCTGGATTTTGGTTTCACGACGTTTGGTATCATTGACAACACCGTAAAGAAAAGAAGATCCTCGAATTTCAAAGCAATATTACCTATCACCTACTATAAACACACAGCTATTGAAATTGACATAGCTCCAATACGTTTTATAAACTCATCATTAATTATTGCATCAAATACTTGTAAGAAGAATCATACAAAATGGGAAACGCTAGGGCAAACAGTAAGTTTCTGACCTGCCGGGCAATTGTGTAATTAGAAAAGGACAAAAAACATTTGAATGATCCTTACATTCATGCAAAAAATATAATTGTATTAAATACACTTTAATATAATTTAATTCAAAACTATTGAACAATAAAATAAACCTAGAAAATAGTAGTTCTAACATTTGAAAGTTACCTATGATAGGTACAGTCAAAAACTAAACCAAATGCATATATCGCTATTAAAGCAAAAAAACACGGTCCATCCCGAAAACGGATAATTGCATCAGAATTCTGTATAAACTCAACACGACTATAGAATCAAGTTTTTGCCCTCAAATTTGGTAGTATCATAATTTCTTGTCGTTCTGTTCGTTTGGACTTTTTGCTTTTAAAATCCAATGCGGCCTTTTTTGATACGCGCACAGATAATTCGAGTGTTTCGGCAGTCGGAATAATGTAGCTACTCATTGTACTTGTTAGCTGGACCTCGCTCGTATTATACTATAGGGTTGCCAGCATCACGGTCTTTGGTCACCATATTCTATTTATAAATATATCTTATACCTTTAAACGAGAAAATCTTGTAGGATCTCGGAAACTGAGCCAACGATTTTCATGAAATTAAGTATACAGAGGGTTTCGGGGGCGATAAATCGATCTAGCTAGAATTCATTTTCAGAAAATGAGTCTAATCGTTAAAAAAAAACTAAAAACATAAACTGAATATGTGACTGCTCCTGCCATCTATTGACGATTGTGAGCAACTAACTGCAAGCATGTCCAGTAGACAGCGTTGTTCAGTAAGAATAAACCAGTAAAGATAATAATATGCTTTTTATGATTTCTTAAAAATACAAATTAACGAAAAAAAATCCGGTTACCAACTAGTAACTTTAAAAACCGACGAAAACTTGAGAAACCGATTTCATGGCTTGGATTGATGGGATTAAACCGATTTTGATGAAATCTCAATGGGTCAAATCTGGAAATATTATTTTTTGGATAAAAAGAGAACTATTCAAATCGGCTCATAAATAATAAATTTATGTTTTAGCAAACATAAAAAAATGCAACCGAATTAAGAACCTCCTTTTTTATTAGAATTTTGGTAAAAAAATACTCTCATAGGTAACCTAGTTTTCTTCAGTTAATTTTACAGTAAGGAACTGAGCAGACCAGCCGGTCTACTCTTAAACGCGATTCCGATCCTAATTTTAAGTTTTGACGGAATTTTTACAGAAAACCCATAGGATTTCTGTCAAAATGGATGGATTGTCCACAATAGTCATCATCATCATCATCAGCCTGAAGAAGTCCACTGCTGGACATAGGCCTCCCCTACACATTTCCAGGAAGAACGATGCTGAGCCCTTTCCATCCACCGACTTCCTGCGATCTTAACAATGTCGTCAGTCCATCTGGTGGGTGGGCGCCCTACTTTTCGTCTTCCGGTTCGTGGTCGCCATTCGAGAACCTTTATTCTCCAACGGTTGTCAGTTCTTCGAGCTATATGACCTGCCCATTGCCATTTCAACTAACTAATTCTAAGAGCCACAATAGTAATAATTATTATTTATTATTATTGAAAGAGGTCAGATTTTAGTGTAGTGTCGTAATTGAGATTTTTTTGGATGTTTTTAGGTCAGATGGTCAGTGTAGTGTGGTCACCCTACCTAAGGGTTATGTAAGAGAGTTTTTTATTCACTTCTTGCTCCGTTATTGTCAGATAATGGGGTGTGATGAAGCATTTTTGAGTATTTCACTTGCGTGCCTAAAGTCTGTATTGTGTTAGCTGTAGCCACAATAGAAGAGCTTTCTTAATTAAAATTGTGAATAACTTTTTTGTGTGAAACTTGGTGGTCTTCATTTTACTTTATTGGAATTGAGTTAATAGACTGTTATTGCTTTAAAGTTATTACAACTTACTCAATTAACTTCCATTGTGGATTCAAAATTTTCATTTTAATTTGTACATCAAATAACCATGCTATTTTTTCCTAAGTACCTACTGTTTTCTTGACTGATATTTAAAAATAAAAACTTCTTTAGTCCCTAATAGGGAGGCTTGTGCATTTTTGGTTGTATAAACTAATAAACCCGTCACCGTCACGCGTCACCGACACCTCTTCGGTAAAGATCGACAAGCGTTGCCATAAGCTGGGGAAAGGGGGGAGGAGCATTTTTGAGGTGGAAACAAAACAAATGAACTCATCACCATCACGCGTCACTGACACTTATCGACAAGCATTGTCAAAAGTCGGGATATTAACTTTTTCATTTATAATTTTTTCAGGCATATTGTCTACCGGATGTTAACTTGTTAATGTACTAAGAAACTTCGATTTTGGGTAGTTCGTATTATTTAGTTGGTAATGGAACATTTTCTTCATACCAATGTCGTGTTTATTATCATCTCAAATCAGAAATTAAAGCAGCCAAAATGAACTTGACAATTGAACGATAATAATTTTCAATCCCAGTGTTAAATCTTTTTAATGATGTCAAAAACAGTTTCGTTTACACATGCAACGAATACCGCAACCGCAGGTAAGGGTTCGTGCACACTATATATTATTTTCTTTTATTATAGCCATGTATAATTAAATTAAAAAAATATGTATTTTGAAAATAATCCACACAACAATATCTAGTCAGATAGCTGATACAATACTTATATACATATTTTTTTGTAAATATATACTAAGAATACAATATAACACTCACAAACAGAAAACCAAGCTAGTCGACATAGCTCAAAGGATAAGTAAGCTGAAGTGGCAGTGGGCCGGTCATGTTTGCCGTAGAACAGACAATCGTTGGAGCAAACGAATACTAGAGTGGAGACCGCGTGTAGGTAAGCGTAGTGTAGGACGCCCTCCGGCAAGGTGGAGCGACGATCTGCGAAATGTAGCAAACACTGGAGGAGAAGAGCCGAAGTTGACCAAGCATATGGCCCACCTGATGCTAAGCGGTAACCATCGCCTATAACAAAGCATTGCCATAGGTCACGCACGTCAGCAACGTACCCTAGGATGCACTGCCTTGCGTCTATCAACTTGAGGCATACAGATGTTCAGCCTCACGTGTCAGTAATTTCACCAGCACCCTTCAAATCGAAATACAGCGATGCTGCTTCACAGCAGATATAGGCATGGTGGTAGTACTTTCCCGGACAAGCCATTCACAACGAGTTCTACTACTACTGACTCTACTACTACACACAGCCGTAGCTAGGGGGGGCATTGTGGGGCAATACCCTACCTTGAAAGCACAATGCCCTATCTTAAAAATACCAAAAACAAAGATTTTTTTTCTATTAACAGAAATAGTTTGTCTACGTGTTAGAATAATAAAAAAAATAGCCCTAGAAGTCAGTGTACATGGTGATTGATTTAGGAGCCCGTGCTTCGAGGGTAGATCAATATTATGATATTTTTTTACTTTCGCCCTACCAGTAAACAATGGTGCCCTATCTCAAATTTGACCCTATATAAATAAATAAATAAATAAATATTATGGACAATTCACACAACACTACCCAGCCCCAAACTAAGCAGAGCTTGCAATATGGGAACTGGATAGCTGATATAATACATGAATACTTTTTTTTTTTGTAAATACATACTTAGAATACAATATAACACCCAGACAGAGAACAAACATTTATGTTAACCACACAAATATTTGTTCTCGGTGGGGATCGAACCCACGACCTACAGCGCAGAAGGCAGAGCTCCTACCAACTGAGCTAGAGGCCAGTCACTATACACACAGAGCTATAGCTACAGCCCCGCTAATTTGCTATCAAATTTGTTATCCTCAAATTAGCTACAGCCCTGCTACTACTGATGAATGTGTACAGAGCCTTAGTGCCGGGTAATCTTAATGATATTCAGTGGTTTTATTCGGACGGGACCAGTTTTGCAGCAATAACATAATTCAGGGTAAATATTGGCCAGCCAATCAACTCTCTCGTATTTCGGCGCGGCGATACAATCTTTTAACAAACGGACAAGTGCGAGTAGCCCTATGCGTTCTTCAAAAGGCAAAATAATGTTTCAAAGTGATCCTTGTGAATGTTTACTTTAACTTTAAATATAAAAATAATTTATGTGGCTACTAATCAGGCAAAAAAATACTAGGTTAAGATCTTTTTTTTTTAAATCATTTAGTTTTCTGATTTGTATATATTTTCTAATGATTTTGTATTTTTTTTATCATTACTTTTCCTATGTTTCTATCGATAAAGTATTTCTTAGTTCGCTACGTATCAATCTCATCGTTTTAAGTTACACTTTCAAATATCACCACGGTGCGGCGGCTACCCATTGTGTATTCTACCTAAAAATGCATAAAAAAAATATTTTTCGTCTTAGAACTCCAAATACATCAATGTCACCGTATCGAATTACAATACCCACCATTGTGATGTCGAAAGCCGAAATTCGGGAATTAAATGCCGAAAAGCGACCTCCTGTCACCTCCGCTTGTCTTTAAAAACGATATGGCATTGTCTTTGGCATCCCTAGAATTTCACCAACAAATCAATCTAAACCTTATTTCAATTACACTAAGACTGAAAATTCCATCGTTCGCTAGACCGGTACAGTAATTTAGTGATGGAGCAGAATTTAACTTTATTTTTAGCTTGGTAAAGGTTGAATTCCAGTGGCATTGCAGAGTGGTAAAGACGTTTGGTTTTGCAAAAGTGCAGTATTTATGCAGTATACCGGACTTTCATTTCGTCGACTGGTCCTATTTATTGTCAGTTGCCGAAAATCTGCCGAATAAATTAATGAGGTTAATTTATTTAAAGTTTTTTTTTCAATGGACAGATATATTTATCCGTCCGATAAAAATATACCTATCCATCTCATTTGCTTTAAAAAAAAAAAAAAAGAATTTCAATTTTTATTTAACGAATAGCGTTATTCCGTTAATATGTTGCCCTTAGTTGGATTGAAGTTGGCAAGACCGTCAGAAGTCGGAGATTTCAAATTCAGAACTCAAGTTTCATTTCAAAACTGTTCCATTTTTAAATGCATTATTACCTAATACCTTCGAACAAGTATGAAAACCGTGAAACAAAATATAAAAACACTGAGCTATTTATACTGTGGGTCATAATGTGCGAGCGAGAAGAACATCGACGGTTGGCTTCGTTTTGAAGAAGATTTTAGTTCTTGTCTATACTTCACTGGTAGTACAAAATAAGAATCGTGAAATTCGTAAACACCAAAACAAAACATTCCCAAAGTCCAATTAACCCCAAATCTCGCAAAACAAACGGTTTTCACGATAAATCACGAACATTCAGTAGCAGGGAGTCGAACCCGCGCCCGATAGCCCCGGGTCACGTGATACAATCACCGAGTATCTGTCACTGGAAAATGAGACTAAACACACCGAGTTTAGATGCATTATAGCAAATCACCCAAGTATTTGCTCTCCTAACCGGGATTTGATGTAATATGACTCCTATTGCCTCGGCTATTAGAATCAAAATACCTTGCAGAAGTTTCAAATACAAACGCGAAAATTGATTCTGGGCTAAAAGATAAAGAGCTGTCACGCAATAGGTTTAAGGTTCAAAATATCTTACAATCAAATAAACATCGAAGTGAAAATTCCGTTCGTAATACTAGTATTCTGTGACTATGAACAATTTCCCTTAAGATCAGCCCTAACCATACAGTATTCATTCGTATTAAATTTATCTCATCAAAAATAAAGACCCGATTATTCTGAGATGAGATTATAACTGATAAACTTCTTCTTTTCTTCTAATAATAATAATAAATATTGTGCACAATCGACAAAACATTCTCTAGCCGCAAATTATCAGAGCTTGTACTATGGGAACCAGATAGCTTATTAATACTTAAATGCATTTTTTTATACATAAATATTTAGAATACATAGCCATAAGACAGAGAAAAAACATCTGTGTTTACCACACAAATATGTATTATGTTCTCGGTGGGGTAATCGAAAAAAAATGCAACTAAAGCCTAAAAACGAAAGTTACTCGTATAAGCGTTCTATGGTGGCGATCATTGAAAACTGTCAAATTAGATAGCGATATTTGACAGCGTTTTACTGATTGCCAACCCAGAAAGCGGAGAGATAGATTTTATTTTATTTTTTTATTTAAAGGGCCTTGTCGCTTAGCGACCACGTGAGCAAGGCATTAAGTAGGCAATTCGTTGAAAACAGAATTTCAGGAAACACTTAGAAGTCAATTGCATGCGGACATTTTAGGGTAGAGCCATAGGCTAATTGCGCACGTTAATTGATGCCATTGAAAGCTACCTAGACTCTTTGGTCTATACTCTTTGCTCCTGAATCGATATCTTTTTTTAGTCGACTTCAAATAAAAAGGAGGTTGAGAAAATAAGCAACGCTGTTGTAGGGAGTTGTACTTACATAATGTATTTATTCGCTCTGACCCGTGTTTAAGCTATCATGGCGGATTGTTGTATTTTGTAGATTTATATTAACAAATAAATTATTAATCTAGACATTAATAAGAAAATAAATACATTTTTCCAAATCTTTGAATCCTTTTTCATTAGATCAGATATATATTCGTGCGATACTTGATTACTGTCTTCATGTCTATTTCATATTGTATTGGATTATTTTATTTTATTTTACTACCTCGTATTATAATAGGTAATTTAATTTTTAGCTCCTTGTATAAAAATCTACAACTTATTTAATTTAAATAAACATTTTGAGGTTTTGTTGGTAACAATAAGGTAAGATACCAACCATAAACCACTACCTTGCGCACATCTAGGCAGTTTGCGATGGCGGTTTCGATCAGTTTCCGCATAGGGTTTTACATAAATCCGCACACACTGCCGCGAACTTTGACAGCTATACACTGATCGCCATAGATGTGCATAGACATTATGTGAAATCCAAATAATTGAATCAAAAAACAGAAGCCTGTAGTTTTCGTTTAAAAGTTTTAGAAACCTGTTCTGACGTCATGTTATGTCGCTATTAGAAAACCTTTTAAAACATTGAAGCGGATGATTAATCTAAAAGTTCTCGTTAGCTTTTATATTATAGGCAATAATCATTTAAGTTTTAAAGTATACAAATGGCGCCAACACGACTGACTCACACAGACACCGAAAATTTTGTTTTATTTCGTAAACCTACCTTATCAAAGCACAGCAGGCAACTGTTTTTGACTACCATAGATGTGTTTTACTTGCTCCTTACTGGCTAGCAACATTATAAAAAAAATACATAATTTTTTAAAAAATAAGTTTTGTTTTCATACGACAACCTAGATGGCAGTAGTAACCTTGTAGAGCTCAAGTTACATAAAAACAAAGAAAAATGACGCTTACTGGAAGCACATAAGAGCTAGCAGTTTGAAGTCAGATGCGTATCCTTGTGTACGATGGGAATCAAATAGCTGATATAATACTAATAATTATACATTTTTTTTATTACATGGATAAGAAAAAAGTGAATACAGAGACTGATGACGGCTGATAAAAGAGAATGGAAGTGGAGAACATGCATGTTGGCCCGATCCCACATAAAGTTGGTAAGGGGCCGGAAGAAGAGAGATATAGTTTTTTTGTAAATGCATAGGAATAGATTATACACCCAGACAGAGAACAAACATCTTTGTTCACCAAACAAATATTTGTTTTTGGTGGGAATCGAACCCACGCCCTTGAGCGCAGAAGGCAGAGCTGCCAACCGAACTGTAAAGGCATTGGTAGGATTCAAAAATAAAATTATTTTTGTTGTACTGTCTGTGCCAGTGAAAGAAGTTTTAGTTTCCTTGCGATCTCTTTGGTACACGCCGACACCGTCTTTATTTGAATACCAAAAAAGAAAAATATTCCATTTGAGTCATCTAGACCTCTTGCTTAGCTAACAGACGGAGAAGTATGTTGGCTTTCATTAATATTATAAAGATAGAGATTAGTAATTAAGACCATGCAAAGGCAATCTTTTATAATGCCTAGTGGAACCCGTTTGGGGTCGACGTTCTCCATAATGCATTTTTGAACGCAACACAGCAACACACGACCATCTGATAGAGATTACTAGCCTATTTAAATAATATTGATGACAGATTTTTTCTTTTTAATTAACATAAGTCGCCAGTTGGTGCCTCAAGGCCGTTGAGTTGTCATAAATATTCATTTGTTTTGTTTTCGTGTTGGTAGCATTGACGTTCGAATTTCAAATAGTACTTTAATTGAATGAGTCCGATAGCAAAACTTTGGCTCAATTTTACACACTTTTTTAACCCAATTTCATTTTGTAGACTACTTTAATGATTTATAACCAATTTCATTATTTTAAATCAATGTATAGTATGTTTCATTTAAGAATTTGTTTATTGAGGTAAGGAAATAAATACAGACCTATGTTATTATTTGTAAGGCTTTACGGAGTTTCTTTTTTAAAACCGCGATGTAAAACTTTCTCTTACAATTTCACACAACACAAAATCAATTATCTTTAAATCTATTTTCGAACCAACAACTCCAGCCGTTCTAATATGTAATAACTATAAAATTATTTCAATACAAAACTACTTGGCGAAAGGCAGACCGTATCACGTACACACTGAATCTTAATACTGTTCACACGCGCATTCGATCATCACCTTTACCCCTTAGTTATACAGCTTAGATTTCCGTGAGTGTTTGTGTGAGGATTGCAAGAGGCGGTTTATTGAGATTTAAGATTTATTCCGTTGGTTTTAAAGTCTGGTTTGGTTTGGAAAGGTTGGTACTATGAGGTATCAAGTTTCGTTCTCACTTCGTCAGGTGTCGCTGCCGGCGCGGCATTGTTTTGCTCTCCGTTGTTCTACGGAGTGTGAACTTGATAAAAAGCAGACGGGAAGCGTCTATAGAAATGCTTTTTAAATTTCGAATGCTCTTTTTGGGGGTTTGAATGCTCCATTTCGATTTTAATTTTTTTTAAGTTGATAAGAAAGCTTGTTTGAATCGAACGATATTTGCTGCGAATAAAAATACACTGGAATGAACTACTATAGTAGTAATAAATAAATAAATAAATAAATATTTTTGACAATTCACACAACACTACCCAGCCCCAAACTAAGCAGAGCTTGTAATATGGGAACCGGATAGCTGATATAATACTTGAATACATTTTTTTTTTTTTAATACATACTTAGAATACAATATAACACCCAGACAGAGAACAAACATTTATGTTCATCACACAAAATATTTGTTCTCGGTGGGGATCGAACCCACGACCTACGGCGCAGAAGGCAGAGCTACTACCAACTGAGCTAGAGGCCAGTCAAATATACACTTAGACCCAACCAGGGTACGTAAGGTCCAGGTTTTCACTTTTATAGATGAATTTAAAAGTATGTACTTTCTCTCTATGTCTATGATAAGTTTCTCTGGTTAAATGGATAGGAAAAAAGCCCTCTAAAAACATGTTTCCTGTATGTTATCCCCTAGATACCGTGCATTTTTCTGGGATAAAAACTAGCCTGTCGTTTTCTAACCCTTAAACTACCACCTATGCAAAAATCACGTTGTTCTTTTGCTCTATGAAAAATTAAAACAAATCATAACCATACATTTAACCGAATAAAACGCCTATGCGCTATTACAGACTACTCTTTATTAAATTTCATCTAGATCCATTTAGCCGTTCTAGCGTGATTGAGTAACAAACATCCATTTATCAAAACATTCATTTTCTAATATTATTCGGACTCTATTATTTTGGTGCTAGATAACGTTGTGTGGATTGTCCATATTATTTATCTATAAAACTTGTGCTATGACGCCTTTACCTCACTCAGTGCGTCGCTCTTTTAATAGGCGTATTCCCTTACCGTATCTCCAGCCTAAAAGACTATAAATTGAATCAGTTCATAACTAATATATTGGAGATAACCTTAAAGACGGCATCCCGTCGTCGATCATCTGTATCCATCGTGATCTACAGCGATAGCGATGTTGAATGGAACCTATTGTGACAGTTTCACTTTCGGTATTGAGGATGAGGTACGGTCAGCAAAAAACCACCAGAGAGGGAATCACACAGGCGACTCTCCATGTAGTCCCCTATTTCCTCCCTGGATAATGCCTCTAGAGTAACCATTTTGTCTCATAAAATCCAGATCTGCTATATACGTGCTCGTATGTTTTCCTTTTTTTCAGAAACTTATTGATAAAGAAAATATCACCTCCAATGCATATTTCATATAAATCATATGAGGGTCCGGTCATATGAGGGTCCGGTAATAGGTTTCCTCAAATCAAATAAAATCAAAAGTCGTAGAACCTAAAAAATTCAGAAATATGTGTCAAGTGCACGAAAAGAGCCTCTTTGAGGAGCACTTAAATCCTTTCACAACACTGGGTTTGAAGGAACAAGTGACACAATAAGAAGAAGAAGCAAAACAAATCATCACGCCGCAGAACCAAATTCTTCAGCTGTCTTTGACTTTGACACTTTTGCTCTTGTGTTATTGCCTACGTCTTACTAAATGAACTTCATTCATTTAATGAAGTGACACCACACTGGAACAATGCCATTTTTGTTGACAGCAAATAAATAGCAATGTAAATTAAGCTTTGCCTACTCTATTGCATTACGTAGCCCGTTTCTTGATTGTTCAACAATTTATAAAAATCTTCAGGGTTTTGGTACTGGTATCATACATTTTATATTATTGTTATTAAAAATATTTGAAGTAACTGAAGTTCGGGCATCCCAAAGCTTAATTACATAATCAACTTGCTTCTCTGACCGTACACCAAATCGACATTTCAAGTTTTAATCCGCATCCCGTGTAAGTATTTCAACACACGACCCTGTCAAACTAGATGCTCCATCTCCGTCTCTCTCCACCTTACCAAATTACAGGTTGTTAGAACGAGACGGGTGCCGATAGCCCGAAACTAGGGTTGTCTCACGTCTAGTTATTAGTCGGAGATCGGTGTTAGAAGTTTGTTTTATCTTATGCACTTACAAGTAAAAATAACATTTGAAACTATAGATAGATAATCACATTTCTTAAAGGTAAACTTAGTAAGTCATTAATATTATGGATTATAAATTTAAATCAAATATTAGAAAAAAAACATTTCTTTAAAATTAAGATTTTATAATTTATTAAAATATTCTTCATCATTTTTGAAAATAAATGAACAGGCGATGACCAGAAATAGAGTTACATATCTGTGATGCCAGTCCATATTATTTTGTACTGATTTTTGCCGAAAAGCCGGTATATAATTAACCTAGCGCTGTGCTGCAAGCCCTACCCCGGAACCAATGTTGCCAGCTCGCTAGTATGATCTCATTAGCATCGGGAGAATAGGTGTGGAATAATGCATTCGATTGAGACCATTTTCGGAGGCTGTGGTAGGTGCGTCGTGATTGACTGAGAAATATATGTAGTTACTTTAATCTTTAAGAAAAAAGTATTTCATATAATTGTGATCATTTTTTCAGTCCTTAATTTACCTAATGCATACTTAAAACTACACATTAAAAACATATGTGTGAAAATACCGGTAGAAAGGAATAAAATTAAATATCTATTCAGAAAAAAACATTTTAAAAATATAATTAAAATGGTTCCATTACTTGTTCTAATGCACCTACCATTTTTTTACAAACTTAGCTCAAAATTCAAATATCGAACTACAAAATAGTCAATACTTATAAAAGCAATGGCTATCATTTCGTTCGATATTCTACCAATAAATACGTAATCAGTTGATTTTTGGTATAATTATCTAAACTTACCTCAGGCACCATTTCATACTTCATCTCATAAATCCAAGTACCTACTCGTAGCTTACCTGTGAACAAAAAATGCAAAAGTTTAATTTTACAGTAAAAACGTTTCGAAAGCGAATTATTTAAGCACCAATAATACTGGGTCCATAACCTGATTCCCGTTTTTAAATTAAACTTGGCAAAATAAGAAACATCAGGGAGTAATAGCACGAGTTTACAAAGCACAACATTTCAAAACAATCAATTGATAATCATGTATATTTCCTTAAATCCGTTCACCACACTTGGTTTGAAGGAACCAGTGAAACGCTATGAAAGACTTAATCTTGTATAGGCTTTGATAGGTTAAACAAATGGCCGCATGAAGTATTTGCTCTTTTTTTCTGAGAGAAGACTTGGATACTTTTTATATCACAGTTGTATTGTATAACCCGCGCAAGGTAGCTATGCGCATGATGATGGCGTAAAACGATAATAAAATCACCTGAAAATATATCTTCAGATCACAAACATGAAGGGGAAAAACGAACTTGCAACGTTTAATGCAAATTCATATTTGTTTCAAATCAGTTATTTTTACATTTTCCGCCATCTGTTACGCGCAGAGTTATCTTGCGCGGGCTCTAACTATCACAATTTCTAGCACAAATTTATGACTGTTCAGTGTCTGTGTAAATAAATAAATAATCTTTTTTTTTATAAAACTAAGTTAGCAAACAAGCATACGGCCCACCTGATGGAAAGCGGTTACCGTAGCCTATGGACGCTTGCAACACCAGAGGCATCATTCGCGCGTTGCTGACCCTTTAAATGTTTTAATTCTTATACCGTACTGTTAAAAACTAGTGCTAAAAGGTCTTAAAATCCTGCTTTTTAATTACTTAAAGGTACTATAAATCAAGAGTCGATTAATTTGCATTTAAGGAGGATTGTAAATTTAATTTGCAAATAAACATCCAATCACATTCTTGCGACAAGAAGATACAATTTGGTGAATTTGACGTCACATCAAAATATATATTGTGGTCAATCCACACAACACTATTTAGTCCCAATTCACGTAGAGTTTGTCAATGGGAACCAGATGGCCGATAAATAAATACTAATACTTACATTTTTTTATGTAAAAAAATATTAGAAAACAATCTATCACCCAGACAGAAAAAAACATCTGCGTTCACTACACACTACACATATTACTGACACGTGAGATTTACCATTTGTAAGCCTCGAGTTAATGTACGAAGGGCAGTGTATCGTAGGGCACGTTTTTAACGCGCGTCACGTTACGTGTTATGGGTGATGGTTACCACTTAACATCAGGTGGGCCATTTATGCTTGTTACATCAAAAGGTCATAATTATCTACCTCTTCTGTTTTAAACGAATGTATTTATTGGTCAATCACCAGTTTCCTGATAGTAATTAAGGTGCGTTTTCTTAAAACTATCCGCCGTTATTTGATGGCCGTTAAACGCCGTTTTTACCCGACAGTATAAACTTAGCCTTGTTATATTATGCTGTTTTCGCGGTTTCTTTTATTGATGATTTATACATATTTCATGTGATTTTACGTAAAACACTTAGAATTCACCTAGTTTTAGGTTGTTTTAAGGTAGTCACTATGGTTTGTGATTGATATCTGTGATAGCCACGAACTCTGGCTGGAATTAACGTGGCTGGAACAATCACAAACCATCTGTCGAATAAAAAAATGTCAGCCCTTGTTTTGACAAGCCAAATAAAATATTATTATCTGACGAATAACATTACTCTCTAAATTAAAAAATCAACCCTTAATTGAATGAATACCTTTGTGTTTTTTTTTACTCTTCTGTCGTCATGAGCCAGTCCGTTATGACGGTGGTCGCTTCTTAGAAAATTAGGCTGATGATGATGTGGAAACATCATAGGGTGATTAAGATGACTGTAAATGACTAGTAGCTCATTAAAATGAATAGTGATTTTATATGGAAGCTTTCTTAAAACTTGAAAAATATTACTTTTCTTTTAATTCTCTTTCTACAAGCTTAATTTACGTGCGACACACTGCTAAAGGTACACCCAGTCACTCAAAGTCAAATCAAAGTCAAATACTTATGTATTTATTCAGTATCACAAGGATTGCTATGAAACATCTTATAGCTAATAGGTGAGTCTAGGTGCTTGTTCCACGCGGCCAAACCAAGAAGAGCATTCAACAAACTACGGCTTGGTTCATGGCAAAACTTGGAATAAGTCTCTAAAAAATCCAAAAAATATTTGTAAGGACGGGTCTTGGTATAAATAGATTGCACTTTTGTACACCACAAGAACAGAACTTTATACATTTAACGAAAATATTAAAACTATAGTGAAGTACAATGGGTGGTCTTAACGCTTTAGCAATCTCTTCCAGTGATTTTTTTTTGATACAACTGAATAAATACATTTTTATTTAGATTTTTCTGGCTAGCTTAGCTCATTTTATCAATAAAATACAATGTTTATCCCACACCTAAATTGCAAATCGAACCGAAATTGTAGCGACTTAATTATGGATTCTCCAAATCCGCATTTTAGAGTAGCGACGACATATTTATGACACAAATCTACATTTTGTGTCTGATATAGAATACTTTGCTCACATAAAATACAGTTTAAATGATTTGATATGTTTTCATTATAGACAGTGCATAAGTTAAGCCTCACGCACACCTAAGTACTGCGGTGGTGATCAAAGGTGATCAATGGTGAGGTGCTTTCAAATATTGCTGTCAAATTTGACAGCGTTTCACTGATCGCCGACGCCATCGCCAGCGACCTATGTGCGCAAGCCTTGATAGCCCACGCAGAACGCTAATCTTCACTTATTTATCCAAAATACCAATTTTCTTCAAAAAAAATTTTATGGATTTTTTAATCATTTAAAATAAAGTGAAATGTAAAAGATTTTGAGAAACAAAATTTTAATCTTCTCGTCGCCAATAAGGCAACCCTGTTAAACGCAAGCAAATAAATTAAAAAAAAACATGTATCATAATATTATCCTCTCAGATTACTTAGCACTAAGTACCCACTCAAAAAACAATAAATAAATAAAATAAATAAATATTGTGGACAATTCACACAACAATATACTATTCGTAAAAAACAATACCTAAGTAGCAAAGTTATATCCAAAAATTCCAATCAAAAAAATGATATTGTCTAACATCGGATTAAATGGGAGCGTTCTCATCGGTCATTAACATAAATTAATTATTTAAAACAAAAAAAACTGTCATCGTGTTCCAGTAGTCCAATGTCATTGACCCGGCTTTTAAAACAAAGGTGAAATACTGTTTATAGTAGAATTCCGTACATTTTTTTATATTATTTTTTGTACTAATACAGATGACATAAATATTATAGCCTTGATTTTTTCGGGGTTCATTTTTATCCTACTAGCTGATGGAAGAAGCATATGGCCCACCTGATGATAAATGGTAACCATCACCACTAACAAAGCAAGGCCTCGTAGGTCACGCACGTCAAGAACGTGCCCTACGATGCAATACCCTGCGTCCATTAGATTGAGCCATGTGCCAGAAATTTCACCGGCACCCACACCCTTCAAACTGAAAAACAGTGACGCTGTTTCACGGCAGAAATAGGCATGGTGGTAGAGTCTGTTCAGAAAGAGAAACGTCGTGGCCAAATTGAGAACTAACGTTTCGATTTTTATATGGCAGCTCATCCCTATCATTCTGTCAGCATTTTGCATCATAAAAATTAAATAAAGGAATAGTACGCTAGTTGTGATAGGATCAAAACGCAACAGACGCGCTAGTGTATTGCCCACTAAACAAAAAAAGTGATTAAGCACAGCAGCGCCCTCCAATCCCACGACGGTTCTCTTTCTGAACAGACTCTAGTACTTCCCCAGACGAGCCCTTCACAAAGAGCTCTACTACTACAATACACCATCTTTGTATTTTTTCTTCAGCCATAGTATTTTTGTCGAGAAGAATAAGTATTGAATGTTATACCTACGCCTCGTGGGTTATTTTCTGTCTCCTTAGATATTTTATTTTTCATTGATATTATAGACATAAGTACAGTCGTAACTTTTTTTTATTTCTTTTGAATAAATATCAATTCATACATTTACATACATTTTGTATGCTGATGATGGTACCTACATAATTAGCAAAGGTTTTTAGAGCTTACTCAAGGAACTCTAAGACAGTTTAAGAAGTTTTTTAATAGTCTTTATCTCAAAGTCTAGACTTGAATTTGGATTGTTCATAAATTATATACTTTAATATGTATCTCGTTGACAGTTCCTAGATACGAAGTGCTACCGTGCTAAAGTAGAGATAAAACTATCGAAAATACATTAAAATACATCCGACAGAGAATATATCATGACACTGAATATCATTATAAAAAAAAACTACTTTTTTAAATACGATTTTAGAAAAAGTCACTAAAATCAGGGGAGGAGGAAGTCAAGATCTTAGAAGATGCATTTCCATACAAACTTAATTTACACAACTATGGGCAAACAAAGTATAAATGTACACTGAAATAGCTGTAATAGAATTTTACAGTGGTCTTCATTGCCGGCCAGTTATATAAAGTTGGAGAAAACTGTAGGATAACAGTAACAGTAACACAATATTAATAAAAAACCAAAAAAATAATTTTTTCGTCATTCTTTCTAACGGGTACCCTGCATTGAATACGTGAATGAGCTTAAAACATATGTCTCAAAATAGTCGTAAAAGTCTGTTAGTTTTTTTTCTGAAGCCCCGACTGCCACGACCAACGGCTAACACTCCAACTTTATATAACTGGCCGGTAATAAGGACCACTGTAAAAGCCTATTACAGCTATTTCAGTGTACATTTATACTTTGTTTGCCCATAGTTGTGTAAATTCAGTTTGTATAGGAATCGAACAAACCTTAAGGGGCCGGTGGAGTGAAAATCTGCTTAAATTAGTAATAATTTTGTTATTACGTTTGTATGAAAATTCGCTTTTCATACAAACGTAATAACAAAGTTATTACTAATTTAAGCAGATTTTCACTGTAATATATAATAATTGTATTTGTATAGTATTTATCTAGGTTCCTGAACAGTTTTTATTTCAAATTTCTTATTTAAACATTGTAATCACATTTTGCAATGAAAAAAAATGTAAAAAATGCGATTGGTGTTTATTTTATTTGAGGTTAGTATTTTAAAATAAAAACTATTCAGGAACCTAGATAAATACTATACAAACACAATTGTTACAATAATATAGTGAAAATCTGTTTAAATTAGTAATAATTTTGGTATTATATTTGTATGAAAATTCGTCCTCCGCGGGCCCCTTAATATCCTGTTAATCCTATCCCACTAATATTATGAATGTGAAAGTTTGGTTGGATGGATGGATGTTTGTTACTCAATAACTCTAGAACGGCTAAACGGATCTGGATGAAATTTGGCACAGAGATAGATTATAGTCTGGAATACCACATCAGGCATAGGATACTTTTTATCTCGTCAAAATAGTTCCCGTGGGTTGGATTTGTTTTTAATCCATTTATATAAAAGAAAGTCGTGTTAGTTACACTATTTATAACTCAAGAACGGCTAAATCGATTAAGCTGAAAATTAGTTGGGAGATAGCTTAGAATTAGGAGACGGACATAAGATTTATCCCGAATAAGAAACTGGAATTGGGCTCACCGGGAGCGGGCGAGCAAAGCCACAGGCGGCCGCTAGTCAGTCATATATTTTTATTTAATTCAATGTTATCATTATTTTTCCCACTTTATTCACATCCTTATACCACACTTACACAGACAGAAAGCCTGACCCCCACACCTCTCATATCCACCCCATAAAGTTAAATAAACCAAAGCTCAAGTTACGCTGGTCATGATTTGACACCTCGGAGACCCTTGCGACCTAACCCTTGTAGGGCATTATGCTTTCGCTTCGTCTTAAATATGCACATATTTTTAGAATATGTATGAACATGGTTTTCAATTTTGTAAATGTTACAAGACAAAAGGTAAACTGCGTGGCGTGGTCGAAGATGACTTAGACTAAAATAAATTTATTTACCTACATGAAACGTCATGAGTACACGTCATACTAATATGAAACATATTCAGAGTGAAAAAACATATAATGGCGGTAGATTTTTGTCACGGAAAGAAAAACTTAACTTGGGCCATCAATAATATTAAGTACTTACTCAATACAAATATATTCCAAAAAAAGATATTTATACAAAATGTGCTAATAAAAATTATTTATTTAGCAGAAAACTCTTGTAAAAGTAGTACATTTTCTTCATTTCTCCAAAACTTCTATTTCTATGTATGTTAAATACCACTTACAAGGAACCTCAACACTAACTTGGGTTCAACTTTGCAAGCCAGATTAAATAGTACACTCTATTGTTACAAGCGTGGCGAGAAACGGCGATACATGCATGAGCATAGAATCAAGAACGATAAACTTTGAAATGGTGCGAGAGACCGCTTGCATTGGAAAACCATGTAGAAAGTAGAGTTGAGAGAAATGAAATGTATTTATTCGCTTAAAGTAATAGGCATGACGACTAATTTTCAAAATCTCTTCTATCATATTTAGAAGTATCTATTATGTCTAAAATATATTATGTAGAAAATTAAGGTTTTTGTGCAATAAAAGTACATTTAAATTTAAATTTTCAAATTCACGCCAAAACGCTCGCTAGTGTCATGGCGTCTGTTATTACGTCACGGTGTAGTATATCAACAGTAAACATTGGTGCTTTTGTACTAAATCAGAATGACGTTTACTGCACCGTGACGTAATTCGCTCTGACCAATGTTGAAGCTATCATGGCGGATTGTTGTATATTGTAGATTTATTTTAACAAATAAACTATTAATCTAGACATTAATAGGAGAATAAATACATTTTTCAAAATCTTTGAATCCTTTTTCATTAGATCAGATAAATATTTTGGCGATACTTGATTACAGTCTTCATGCCTATTGTCAATATTGAAAATCTTCATAATCATAATAATGTTACTGCAAACGTCGTCGAACTATGTTGCCAAATATGCCCCCTCATTCTGGCGGACAGTTTTTGATGGCTCGCTAAAAGTCTCTTGACACTGTCACTTTTACGTCAAATAATGGAGCTGGCAACATACTTATCGGTCTGCTTGACTGCTATAGGACCATCATGAATGAATATACCCGTATAATGGCTCTATAGCAGTATTTTAGCTTAGCAGATCGATGAGTCTGTTGGCATAAAAGTGACAGTGACAAGAGACAATCAAAACCAGTAAAAAATTGTATTACAAATATCTTAAAATGATTGAGAGATGTTAGATCTGCAGTTTTAGATAAAACCGAAACCAAAAGACAAGAGAGATACAATAATTATGTTTAGAAGTATTTGACTTATAAAACTGTTTCTCTCTTGTCATTGATTTATCTTAGATCACTTTATTACTCTAATGACTGGTTCACTTTTTTGAGGAAGCAAATGCTCCTGTCTGTCATAAAGGCTTAAGTTTTAAAACATGGCAGCCGTTTTTGAGTTAGGTTTGTTTTTAATTTATAGCGTGACATTACTGGTCGCACTGTCAAAGGTTATCCCTGTTCCTCATCGCTAACAGCGATCTCTACCAGGCCAGCTTAATGACTGCTATAGGACCATCTATGAGCCTCTACAGTAATAGCCACACCAAAAAAAAATTTTTAGACAATGCTTAAAATTAGTTTCGACACAAATTAGTAAGAAATGGTAAAAAATTGCAGCATTTTTTCGTCATAATATTTTTTTAAGTATAAATAAAGCATAATATTTCTATTAAGTCTAAATCCAGTGATGCACCACATTCTAGGTCGATGTAAAATGTAGTCGTAGGCGTCCGAATAACAAGGTTTTGTCCTCTAAACGACAACCATTGTATACCCTGTATAAAACCAGAACATCGCAGGTCTATATAAAACAACACGGCTGTACCCTATATCGCGATCTGAATGTTTCTCGATCGGATTATCTGAAGAGTGTGAGAATTGTACTCAGGGACTTATTGAATGAGGAATATTGCGCATTTTTCTCTGTTAACTCGCAAAAGCTGAGTCAGCGCCTATTTGGCATAGCATTGGAAACTACGAACTAAGCAACCGAATCCGTGGCAACCTGAACTAACTGGTCCTGGTCGGAAGTTTTGACGGAATTCTGACAGAAAACCCATGGGATTTCTGTCAAAATTCCGTCAAAACTAAAGATTAAGATCGGAATAGCGTTCAAGAGTAGACCGGCAGCCTCGTGAATGTATTTTCTGAAAGATGGGACTGTCCCCTGAACAATTTTTGGATGCAGCTGCACACTCTGCAATAAAAAGTTTTCGTAAAATCACTAACACTAGTCTCAAAGTTAAATTGTTACTAACAAAATTATGGATGTATTAATGTCTGAAATAAATACTAATTTTGATTTGATTTTGATATTGATTGGGCACGGGAAGAGGTAAGTAAATAGTTGTTTTTTTAGCTAGGATTGTTACCTAATACTTTATTATTTGTGTTTTTTTGTGCCTATCTTGGTATTATGTTTGCCAATGTTAGCTGTTTTGTGTATATCATGTCAAATAAATAAATTTCAATGTTTCTTTCTATTTTCTAACTTTCACAGAAAACCAGCGTTTACGTTTACTGTGGATGAAAAATTGTGTCTGGGGCAAATTCTTACTACATATTTTTTGTGGTTCGCTGTAAGTTAGAATTCAGTGTGAGGCAATAATTTGTCATAGACAGCTACCATTTAACATCAGGTAAGTCATTGCTAGCTTCATGAGGATGTTGTGAAAAAATATAAGTTGATGTTTTCATTACAGTAGTTTTTTTTTTTTATATTTTGGTGGTAATAATATCGTTGGTGGATCTTCAATATTTTTCTAAACTAACAGCCATACTTATAAACGTTATTTAAATTTAATCATTGCTTAAAGCTAGCCCTGTCACTGTTTGTCATTAACCAGTGGTAAGAGATGGCAATAGTTTAAGCTCTGTTTATCTTTTGACATATTTTTATAAGTAAGGCCTTTAGTTCTCAATGGGAGATGCTTAAACACTGTCCTTCTTCTGTTTTGCATGGCCTTTCCTGCTGTATGTAATTTGACATATTTCCTGGTAAAAGTAACAGCCAATCCTCTTAATCCGTGTGTCACGACCACGAACGAAACTGGGATGTGTTGAGAGGTAACTGGCTCCGAATACATGTATATTCCTTATTTAACTGCCTATTTGTTCTAATATCCTGTGGGAAGGCGTTATTGTGCTATTATCCCGAACGACCTAAAGCTAGCACAAAACTTAAGGTCGTTTTTGACTTCATTAAAATAAACTATAGCGATACAAACAAATCCACGAACTTTGTAATGCCTTAAAAGTTAAAAGCCGAGCGGGATTTGAACTTTTTAAATTTTGGGGTACTATAAAAATTTAAAAATAATTTTAATTTAAATTCTAATATTATAAATTCTTTGGCATTTCCTTTAAATCAATAAAAAATATCCACGAACTGTTTTGGGTATAAAACGTACAAAACACCCAATTCTATAAATTTACTTTGGAATTTGTTTCATAAATCAAACACTTGAAATCCACACTGGTTTGAAAGAATCTGTGACACGATAAAAATAATGTTTTTTACCAACCAGATAGAAGAGCAAATGAAACATAATCATTTAAGCATATTATTTTGTTTTACAATTATTATCTGGTTTTCATCTTACAAGCCTTGCTTAATTTGGGGCTAGGTAGTTTTGTGTGGATTGACCACGATATTTTTCTTATTTTTTTCTCAAATGCTTGTCTTCGGTAGAGATTGAACCCACAACTTATAGCACAGAAGACAGAGCTAAAAGCTGTAAGGCCAATCATTGCACAAAACAAACATCCACATTTTTTTCTCGGTGGCGCTTAAACCTACAACGTAGATAGATAAAAATCTCTCTCAAAGCCTCAATCTCTTTGAAAGTAATTGCAGAATTAAAGTAGGTGAAAGCTTCCAATTTCTAGAACAAATTACCAATCCAATTACTAGAACAAATTCAGACCCTTCATAAATTTCAATTAGCCCCATTGAGGTTCCCATTGACAGTCGAATTATAATTATTGACTGCACGAATTAAACTAGTTACGAAATTTGGTTACCGTTATGGCGTAGCGCGTAGGCGAGCGTTCCGCGATGGTACCTTCTCTAGTGCTCCAATTCCTATTCCTCGCAAGTTTGAAATTACTATCCTCGCATTAATATGAAAGATATTAATGAGCGGGATAGTCATTTCAGAGTAGTAGATTTTCTTTGACTGGCCTCTCAGCTCAGTTGTGTAGGTCGTGAGTTCGATCCCCACAGAGAATATTTGTGTGGTGTACACAGATGTTTGTTCTCTATCTGGGTGTTCGATTGTGTTCAACTCTGTGTATTCTCAACTATGTTTTATGTGTTTTGTAGATGTTGTAAATAATTGTTGGTGTAAATAAAGGACAGCCTTCCTAGCTCAGTTTGAAGTTGGTCTGCCTTCTGCGGTGGAACGCATGGGTTTGATCCACAACCAGAACAAATATTTGTGTGGTGAAAACAGTGAGTGTTATGTTGCATTATAAGCAAGATTTAAAATTTAAAAAAATAGATGAGAATACTTTTTTTTCTCCTACTACTATAGATTAGCTATCGGGTTCCCGCAGTTGGTGCTAGATAGTGTTGTGTGGATTGTCCATAATATTTATTTATTTATTAATATACTTATTTACATATTTACAATAACAAATTGGCAGTTTATCATTCAAGTTTAAATTTTGAGCTTTTCCCGGAGCGCTTGGGAACATGCCCCACGACCACCGATGAGTTCGTTTTGTTTATTATCCATTATTTATCGTGTCTACGGCATTTTTATTCGAAAATTACTTGGAATTCTGATGTTTTTGTTTTAGAAAGCATTAGATTAGTAAATTATACATGTGTAGTTGTACTCTTATCTGTTACAACTATTCTTTGATATGCTCAGTGAGCTTTTAAAATAAAGACGAATGAAATATGAGCTTACCTCATATTCTTTGACAATTCTTTTGAGATTATTCTTGTCTCTGGTTTTCATCTAAGTATGCAGTATAATAAATAAATAAATATTATAGACAATCCCCCTAATTATATACCCCCTATACCCCTATTCCCTTTTTGTCTAGCTGTAACACGCACACCATTTCATTTATTTATTTTTTAGTTTATGTTGTCGTTGTATTTTTAGTTTTAATTACTTACGCTTTGATTTTATATAACCGCCAACCGTTGGGGAATAAAGGTTCCCGAATCGGAAGACGAAGCATATGGCGCCCACCCACCAGATGGACCGACGACATTGTTAAGATCGCGGGAAGTCGATGGATGGAAAGGGCTCAGAATCGTTCTTCCTGCAAATGTGTAGGGGAGACCTATGTCCAGCGGTGGACTTCTTCAGGCTGATAATGATGATGATCAAAGCGAGACCAGCGTAAATTGCGTGAAGAACCTTTTCTTTTGCACGCAATTCAATAAGCTTAGCGAAGTTGTTGAAAGACTCAAAGAATGGCTATTATTGTAACCTATCAGGTGATAAAATTAGGAATGAGGAAATCCACAGAAGAACCAAGGTTACCGCCATAGTGTGCTTAAAGTGGCAGTAAAGTAATAATAACTCGCACCGACAACCACTGAAGAATGTTCTCGAATAGCGACCACAAACTTGAAAACAAAGCGAGCAACACCAACACCCGATGGACCGACGTCATAGAAACGATAAAGATCGAAGAAGGTTCAAAATGGTTCATCGCTGAAATGTATAGGGTAAGACAGGGACTTCTTTAGGCTGATGATCTCTACTTCTTATCATGTCACTGATGCTTTCAAACCAAGTGTGGTGCAAGGATTTTAAGTGCGCCTCAAAGAGGCTCCTTTTGTGCATTTGACAAATATTTTCGAACTGTTAAGGTTCTACGACATGCCGGTTTCCTCACGATGTTTTTCCTCCACCGTTTAAGCGCATGGTGGCATGGTGTAAAAACTCATTGATACATGACTGGATTTGAACCCACAACCTTAGGATCGGGAGGCGGGGCCGCTACCACTGAGCCACCAGTGCTCTCTAAGGCTGATGATATTGATGCTGAACCCATTTGGTACCAAAATAAGGGCAAGAATACATAAAACAACACTTCAACATGTTTCTAAGGCCCAATCCGCATTCCAGTTTAGCAAATCAGAAGCAAAGTGTTGATGGTAAGGCCGTTCTACACACGTCAACAGGAAAGGTTGTGTGCAAGGCCTTATGTCACTCAAACTACTGCTCAAAGAGAATGAATAATAGAATGCTAAGAGAGTGAATGAAGCGAAAGAGGTGTCAGGATCGTAGCAAGTGGAAATCCGTGATCTCTGCCTACCCCCATGGGAATAAGGCGTGATTTTATGTACATATGTTTGTACTACTGCTCAATACAGGGTTATTCATTATTAGCTGCAAATACTCAGGAATTAGGATCAACAAATAAAATAAAAAAAAATTATGAAATGATTTTTTTTAAGTTTTGTTATGAAAATCCCGAGAAAATCGATAAAGGAATCATTGGCGCCTGACCTATTTTGACCTTTGATCCGCGCCCGCGCGCCGTGAGTGACACTCTGCGTTCAGTCACCGCCTTGGTGGGTCATCGTCCTGTTCTCCGTAGCAATCATTATGCAATAGCCGTAAAGAAATTAATAAAAATAAAATTTTGATACAAAAACTTGAAAAAATTTTTGATCAAATTTAAAAAAAAAAATTCATACATTTTTTTTATTCTATTTGTTGAACCTAATTCCTGAGTATTTGCAGTTAATAATGAATAACCCTGTATAAACTGTGTAGGTAGATATGTAGGTCTAGTGGAACTTTCTTTCACACCCACATCTTTCTGTATTTGTATTACAAACATAGATTATACTAAATATTTCAAGGGGATTTCATCTATTTAGTTGATAGTCAATTTGAATCAAATCCCATTCATTTCTAGTTATTGCGATACGAGATGGTGTTCTGTAAAAAAATCTACCCATTTTTTTTATTGATTTTACAGTGTCTATTGCACTTTAGAAAATCACAAAAGACGAGAAGAAAATTAGAGATTGGTAGTCTCTATGAGTTATTCGTCGAGTGTAATTATAGGATCCGATGGCGCAGCGGTCAACGCAGTCCCGTACCAAGGTCGCGCTTCACTATAGCCACACTAAAACAACGCTTCTCTATGAATAAAACCATTTATATTTTCCTCAGACCTCAGAGGGTAGTTGAGAAAACATATAAATGAAATGTGTGGCTGTGGCGAGATATTACGTGACGTCAAAGTGAAAATCCTGCCCCGTACCTACTACGAACTCTGTGTCAGCTTGTTAGTTCACCCAACCGCTGTATAATTCAAATCGAAGCTAGTTGCCGTACTGACAGATTTATGCCGACTTACCGCCGAGGACAACCGAGTGTGCGAACCGCGATCTGTGGAAATGTCGCTTGGTACGCGTTCCCAACGGGATCAAAGTCAAAGTCAAAATAACCTTACCTTATAGAATAGAATAGAATGTAACTTTATTGTACACCAAACATTGTAAGGTAAACATGGTAAAATAATAATAATTGGTAATGGCTTATCAATGTGTTTTTAAATAAAGGCAGTTATAATTCACACAAAACCAAGTCAGAAAGAAACTAGGGCCGCTTTCAGAGATCGCTAATCGATCATCGAAATATTTGTTTTACTCGATTACTCATTTATTTGTTTGCAAAATTTGTGACAAATTACTGTCAAATATTATCCCTGAAACCAGCTGGCCTACCATGAGCTTCAATGGTTATGGTTATGGCTGTCAAAATTGTGTCAACAGTGTCAACACATTCAAACCCAAGAAGAAAATGAATGTGTGGGTCAGCCTATCTATACACAATTTGACAGCCATAGCCATAACCATATGGAGCTCGTGGTAGCCCTGCAGGTCTAAGAACAGGCAAGATTGGTGACAAAAATTATTTTGTATTTTAGGGAAACATTATAAATAATTAAGCAAGGGTCAGCGCCATTCAGATGGGTGATCGCTGGTTTAAGCACTTTCGCATATCGCTGTGTCTGCAACACGTGCAACAATGTTATACGTCAAGTTTCATTATTTTTGCTAATTTTCTTGTCAAATGACAAGTATTCAAGTTTAAGCAGGTGCAAAAAACAATCAATAAACCTCACGTAAACTAAGCATACAATGTGTCATGAACGACCACGATTATTACATTTGCTAAGGTTTTTATAAGATGGCGACCGTCTTTATATAAATAATATTTGTCATTCTCACAACACCACCTACCATGTCCTACTATACCCCAATCTTACCACTCACTGCGCTCGTGATTCAACTTTAAAATCCTTCGCTTGCTCGGTCATCAAAAATGAGCACGCGGTTAAAAAGCTACTTTACACACTTGTATAACAAATTACAATTTCGTCATTAACAATAACAATTCCGATATTATACGGCGGTAATATAAAGTCCAACGTTTTCAGTGAACCAGAGTTTAAAATAGGAAGTCGTAGAACCTTTCTAACTATAAGTTTTGATGCCCTTCTAACAATGCCTCCTAACTCTTAGGACGTGTCCGTTAGACAGTTAACTTTAACTGAGGTTTTCAACAAAGTCATTGCTATTGCGAAAAATATGACTTTTTAACTAATACAATATTTTTTTTCATCATTATCATAATTATTTTTCAAAAGACAGTGAGTAATGGAACTTAGTTACATAAAGCTGAATGATATCTATCTAGTGTTATCTATCTATTTATGGCTAAGCATGCTCAATTTTAGGCTGCATCCTCATTTTCCGTCAAGTGTGATGACAGCCAAATGCTTACTATCTATATTAAAAAAAGCTGGCTAGTTATAAAATTATCATCTACAAACATTATACAAAATATAAACATATTGTTGTCAAAAGTTGGAGTTTATTCTTTTTTATTCGTATAGTATATCTGCTTTTGTGTGTAATGTTCTTGAATTTTACAACAATGGGTACTTGAAGTTTAATAAAAATTAATTACTTACAACAATGTTACTTTAACATTAATGAACTTTCTCAAATACACGTCCAAAAACGCATTCAAAACTTAAATTGAAGCTGAACGCGGTCAAATACACCATTACATTTCAAAAGCTTTCTGAAAATGATTTATGGCTTATCTGTCAAATATTGATTGTATTTCTTTCATGGCTTAATGTTTGTTTTATTATTTAACTGTTATTATTGTATATTATTATACCCTTGTGTTCATTTACTTTACTGTTGGCGGTAAAATGAGTTATTGTGCCCGTATTATGGGATTTCAATGATTTTTTTTCTCTCTTTGTCGTGAATTTTGTGATTATTGCGAATTTGCCGTTTATTATCACACTTACACTTTATTACGGTAGTGATCGCTTCCAAGTAATATCTGTATAGCAGCTATGTCTACGCAGTAGTAAAGGCCTCTTCCTTATCTTAGAAATCCTATTTTATATTATTTATTTTTATAATTTGCAGTCTATCTTGTCCCAATATAAGCCAAAGGCATCCCTTCTTTTTCTAGCTTTCTCTATCTATTGCTAGATTGGACTAGTCTGATAGATGTACATTTAGGTTGTCGCCATCTCCGTGGTGGTCTACTGCGTGGATGTCTTGCATGGAATAGTCCGCAATTTTCTTTTTATGCAAATGATAGACAAACCGGCTTGCCACCCTTGTAAGTGGTCACCGTCGCCCATAGACACCAACAACACCAGGGATGCTTTCGTTGCTTTGTCTACCCTGAAGGAACTTGTTTAGATTTTTCTTGAACCTATTCATGTTATATATAGGGGAAAGACTTCTGGAGCTTTTTTTATTATTATTTTTTATTTTATAAGCGAAAGAATATAATTCATGATGTAAGACTAATAGTATCTAATATCACACACATGGTATAACATCTCTATCTACGTATAACATCCCTTTTGTAAGTCACTAATCCATAACGTAGCAGCAGCTACGTTCCGTTCTAACCTTACATCGGGTGAAAATAGTGCGACTGGGCCCAAGAAATATTTAATTATGTTTAGAAGTACAATCTTGTATACGTTTACTTCTGCAGTATATTCTAATCTAGCCAGCTGTAACGGAACGTATCGCGATCATTTAAATTTGGAATTCCGAAATCTACCCGCGAGAGAATGTATACAGATCTTTTGCGCCGATTCCTGAAGCTTTAGGGGTCCAGTGTGAGGCCAGGAAACGCGACCTTGGTCAACAGTATGAACAAATTCACTGCTGGACCTCTACCCAATACATTTACAGAACTGTTTAAGACAATCTTAACATTCAATATTGCAAGTTCAAATAAATAGCATTCATATTTTTGTAAAAACGAAAATAGTAATTTATTCAGTTAATAAGCTTGCAACACTTTTTTGGTGTCGTTTTAGTTTCTGTTGTGGCAATACTTTTCTTCTTGTCTGATTTGCTACATGGTTGTGCCTCCGATCATTTTTAAAAGTTCCCACGCATTTTAGTTCATACAAGAACAATTCTGAGCTCTCTTTATCCATCAACCTCCTTCAATCCTTCAATGTTGTCGGTTGAGTGTCCAATAAGCACCTTCACTTGAATTTGGAATTGTCTATGAACTTCACCAAACTTGGCGGTAAGGGGCTAATCCCAGATGAAATGTAGGGGCAGGGAGAAGAAGATGGAAAGAAAAGATAAAATGTGTTATGGAACAGAAGAAGAGATGAAAATCCTACTGCTAGTACTGAGAGATATGGTTTCCACTACATCACCAGGTCTATAGGTTATGTGATTAACCGGATGTGAGCAAGCATTCAAAATAATAATATCCCTACTGTGAATAACTCTCAGATTAATATACAGTTGACAAGAAAGAGGCGGGTAGGGAAGTGAAATATACATAGTCCTTGAGTACCTATAGAATAGTGGAAGCCAAGGTTACAATAATTTCTGCTACATAAGTTCAGTGAACTTAAGCTAATTCCTTGCTATGGTATTATGATCTCACGAGCTGGTATGACCGAGCTTCACTCGGGGTATAAAAAAATTGTGTTATTATTCGCCAATAGATGTCAGGAAGAGTCGTATCTTTATTGGCTTATTTTTAATTAACGCCATCTGCTGGAATAGCTTGCAGTTAGTTGCTCACAATCGCCATTAGATGGCAGGAACAGTCGTATATTGAGTTTATGTTTGATTATTTCAAAACACTAACTTCTCGTCATTTTCTAAAATTGAATCCTAGCTAGATCGATTTATCGCCCCCGAAACTTTTGTTGTTGGCGTCGTTTCTGAGATCCTGAATATATATACATGTATATAAGATTTTCTCGTTTAAAGGTATAAGATAAAGTAAAGTCTTACGAATCACACATCCATCTATCTTTTCTTTGGCTTACCTCTAATTCTATACCCATTCATATTTAGCACTCTTCACGTTACATGACATTCTTCCCTCCACATATGACATGCCCGTACCACATACAATATTTATTACAAAGAACATTACGTTTTCTATATGATGTTTTTCTTCTCCGGGCATTAATTTTAAAGATAATAAGTAATAACTCTAAAATATTTATATTTAAGTAATACAGCTTAGTTTTTATCACTTCCGCCTATGCCTCCGCGGTTCTCATAGCCCACGTAACGGGGCGTTCAATTTATGACGTCGTAGGTACCCAGCGGCGACGACTGCTAATTGGTGCGTGTTCGAGGCTCGTCGCTTTGCACACGCACACAGCCATGTACTTCAATATTTGCACTGCTATCGACGGACTTGCACAAATACTATGTAATGTTTTGTACTGTCAGTGGTAAAAGTTGTACTATGTAATGTTTTGTACTGTCAGCGGTAAATGTAGAGGTATGAGAAGTATTGGTCGACATCCCACATAATCTATCTAGGCCCAAGCTAAGCCAATCTTGAAGTAAACATGGTGAGTCTTTTCGATCACACGCTGAAAGCAAATCTAAACGGCAAGATATAAAAGAAGCATGCGTGATTGCTTGAATTTCGTTAAAAAAGTATACCTAGTCCAATATTGTCATGTGTTGTTTTATCACGCCAATTCCACGCCTATTATAGCCCCTTCCCACTGGTGCGTGATATCGCGCACCAGCCCGCACCAGCACGCACGACACACCATGGGAACGGTCTCATGCGCCGAGGTGCGCGGTAGCACAGGAGCATTTTCTGTGTGCGTTGCCGTGCGTCGTCGTGCGTGGTGCGGGCTGGTGCGTGATATCACGCACCGTAGGAAGGCGGCATTACTAATCTATCCCTAATGCAAGAATGATTTTTTTTTCATCTACTACTACTCAGAGAATCATTAGATTCATCATCAGAGAATGGACTGGGACTAAGAATGTAGAAAACCTATTTTTGCTTGCCCTAGATAAAGAAACCTTCATTATTAGAGAGAAGAAGACTGCTGCTATACTTTTCCACTTATTATTGTAAGGGATTACGGTCACGGTCACCCATCCAAATGCAAACCACGCTGAACGTTGATTGGGTCTGTTGGGAAATTCCGTCCATACTACGCGCATCGCTTCGTTTTTTCTCGCATCATATAGAGACATTAACGACAAATAAGGAACCAATGGCTGTGATTAACTGTTTAAAGAGATATAAGTGTTGAATTTATGAGAAAACTCGTACTGATTTTAAATAGTAGTACTTTTTCTGAGTTGGGGGGGGGAGGGGCTGGGGGGTTTAAAGACTCTAGAAGATCAACCACAAACCAAAAACTTGAGGCAAACAGATTTTGAGCCTCACGTGCCAGTAATGTCACCGGCACCCACAGGACCCACACCCTTCAAACCAAAACACAGCAATGCTACTTCACGGCAGAAATAGGCATGGTGGTAGTACTTTCCCGGACGAGGCCTTCACAAAATGCTCTACTATATTAACTACTAGCAGCCCGTCCCGGCTTTGCACGGGGTAGACAATATTGTTGTACATTATTTTGTTCTATCGCTAATAGTTTCGGCAGCGCATTCGACGAAAGACATTTTAAGACTCATTTTTCTACACCTTTGGTTACATTGTTCAAATTTTACAAAGGATCCCTAATTTTTTTCAAAATGAAATGAAGCTTATGTCAAATTGGAAGAATGTAGCATTCTATATTGGTGAAAGAATTTTTTAAATCGGCCCAGTACTTTTTGAGCCTATTCATTACAAACATACAAAAATAGGTACAAATCTTTCCTATTTATAATATTAGTATAGATATAAATACAGGGTTATTCATAATTAGCTACAAATACTCAGGAATTAGGTTTAACAAATAAAATAAAAAATATTTATAAAATGATTTTTTTTAAGTTTTGTTATAGTATAGGATCCCTAGAAGAAGGACCTTCACCGAGCTGGTTATTTAATGAAACGTATTTTATATTTAATTAAACATGCCAATAAATATATTCTATATGGGTTGCCTATCAAATTTCAGTCCAGGATATGATTAATTAATAATTAAAAAAAATAATGTTTTTTTAACTTTCCACCGGTTTGTTTAATAGACAAATTCTATACCAATCGAAAGTATAGACCCCATAGAATATGCAAACGTTAGGTTGCCTATTTTTTTCCGGTCACAACTCTCGGGTAGCCAGGTATAAACAGGAAAATCGAAACTAGCATTTTGCACCGGTATGTTTATTGAATAAAAATACTGGGGTCTATACTTTCGATTGGTATATAATTTGTTTAATAAACAAACCAGTGGAAAGTTTAATTTTTTTTTTTTAAATTATTTATTAATCATAATTATCCTGGACTGAAATTTGATAGGCAACCCATATAGAATATATTTATTGGCATGTTTAATTATATATAAAATACGTTTCATTAAATAACCAGCTCGGTGAAGGTCCTTCTTCTAGGGATCTTAGACTATTATGAAAATCCCGAGAAAATCGATAAAGAATATCCTTTGGAATCATTGGCGCTTGACCTATTTTGACCTTTAATCTGCGCCCGCGCGCCGTGAGCGACACTCTGCGTTCAGTCACCGCCCGGGTGGGTCATCGTCCTGTTCTCCGTGGCAATCATTATGCAATAGCCGTAAAGAAATTAATAAAAATAAAATTTTGATACAAAAACTTAAATCAAAATTAAAAAAAAATGCATTTTATAAATATTTTTTATTTTATTTGTTGAACCTAATTCCTGAGTATTTGCAGCTAATAATGAATAACCCTGTATATACAACGTGTATCAAAATATGTGTACTATCCTGAAGGGGGGTGAATTTCCACCCCCCGGGGAACAACTTTTGTTCAACGACTTTTCGAACTTCGATTGGTATCTCTGAAAAAAACTGCAACGAAGTTTCAACATGAACAGCTGACTTTATACAAAGTGACAACCCTAAACTCAGCTACAGAGGTAGTAGGTCTACAGAGGTAGTAGGGGTCAAGGGGTTACAAGGATAGGGTTGTCAATTTATTTAGGCATTATGAAATTAAATATTTTTGTATGGGAAACTGAAAATGAGAATTTTTAATTATCTCCCCCCCCACAACTGATCACCATTGTGGTCTGAAACTCCCCACTTTCGCATAGTACACATATTTAGATACACCTTGTATAGATTTATATATGCAATACAATATAAATCAAACAGAAACACGTCAATCAGTCTTACTCAATTTCTGTTGTTCCAGCTAGTAACATTCCAATTCATACTTATCCAACTTCTACAATCCCTATGTAATAGAGGCTATTTTGGCTTGTTCAATATTCAGTACGAACTAACTTGCATCAACTTTCGAAGGGAAAGGATCCTTATGCTACGGTAACAAAGGATATTATAGCTGGATTTAGAATTCACAGGTATTGATCACTGCTAAAGATATCTATAGGATTTCGTCTTAAATTTCGCAGGCAGCGTTTATTAGGATTTCGGGCCCTGTTCAAGAAAGTTTACAATTTGTCAAAATATTATCCTTTTGTAGGTAACTATTGAAAAAAAATAATGTTTTAAAGTGCTGTTTTTGATTATTTTCAGTGGTTGGAAAGAGCCAGTGACACGATAATAATTTAAACGTAATACGATTTTAATTGGTAATTAGATATTTATGTTGTTATTGCCTAGTTTGTAGTACTGTTTGTTTTCCGAATAAAATAAAATAAAATAAAATAAATAAAATAAGAAGAAGAAGGTGAAGCGGATAAGCACGGGGCGGAGTACTGTTTGATTGAGCTTAATATAAACTTTTGAGTTACTTTTCTTGGTGAACTTAATAAAAAATATAGACTTTGCCGTGTCGTAGCCCTTTATAAACCTTTGTTACTTCTAAAAACAATAAATATAATTTCAGCAATTCACACACATATCTATGAATATTTTTATTTTCTTTTTTAGTGTTGTATACCATAACCATACAAAAACCCATGTCAGTGTTGTGGTACAGGTCCCATGAACCGTTACTGTTGCTCCAGTGTAGAATACAAAATACCAGTGTGGGAATAGTAATTATTATGTGTTTTGGTATTTAGCTTTTAGGCCCCGTAAATAGGGAAATAATTGAAAATATCTGATAAAATAATTTGCTGCTTATGGCGCGTTTGGATAGCGTGTTTTTTGAGGTAATTAATTCTTATAGAAGTAACAGCTCAATATCAGGTAGAACATCTGCTTGATTCTCGTGAAAAACTTGGATAAATGCAATATTTGCAAAGCCAAATGTAAATAAAAAAATACCCCAGATAAATTCTTTTTTTTTTGTTGCATTTAATTATAACATAACAAAATAAAGAAACTTAAACCTAAACTTAAAACACCGCAAGTTTCATCTTCATTGTAATTAAGTTGGCCAGTATGAGGGTAGACCACAAATTAAGTTTTCTAATGCAGACTTTCCGTTGTTACAATCCTTTGTTTTGTGAGGTTCTTTGAATTGAGGTGGTCTGTGTTTATCATCATTATCAGCAACCTGAAGACGTCTACTGCTGGGAATAGATCCCGGACAAACTACTTTGAATCCTTCCAATTCACTCACGATCATGTGACTTTTGGTATACTGCCAATCAAATTAATTGGTAACAAAACCCATCTGTGTTCGTTGCGTGAAAAGAGATGATGTGGTGATTTAACCACCAAAAACTACAAAGACAAAAGGCCTGCGCATTCTAGGTGATAGCAAATATCGCCATCTATGATATGTGCTGGCCTAAATAAAAATGTCAAGTATCGTAGTTAAGTCATGGTGTCAGCCACGCGACCAAACTAAGAAAAACTTACAAAAAAGTGTTCCAAAACAAGTGTAGTTAAAAAGAAAGAAACTGACTTCGTGGTCAAACTGCTAAACCGATTTTGATAACATTTAAGACCAATCTGGACCTTTTAAATAAAAAAAAATAAATCGGTAAAAATAAATGAAGCTATGCGAAACCAAACATAAAAAAAGTCGGTTGAAAATGAGTAAGAGACTGCAGTTTTCTGAACGGAATTGAACCCTCCTGTACCTCAGTGGGTTAGTCACCCACTAGTCCACAGGGTTCGGCTAGGAATCCCACTGATGCAACCGCAAATCCTTAGGAATAACCCACGGATATTGGCCATGTACCGCAAATGGACCTCTTAAATTGATTCTACATACCGGCTACAAAGTTGTATAATAAACTCTCTGTCTTTGTGAGTGCAAAGGCGGTGCAAAACTTGGAAGAATATTAGTAAGGCTACATTTTTTTATTATTATATACCACGTCAAGAACGAGATGAGTGGAAGGAAAGGGCCCAGCAGTGGGATAGACCATGCATAAATACCACGTGAAACCAGATATTTGATAAAAAGTCATAATTTCTTTTGTTTTTTTAACTTTTCGTTGGGGAATAAAGGTTCTCGAATGGCGACCTTGAACCGGAAGACGAAACGTAGGGTGCCCACCCACCTGATGGACCGACGACATTGTTAAGATCGCGGGAAGTCGGTGGATGGAAAGAGCTAAGAATTGATCCTTCTGGAAATGTGTGGGTGAGGCCTATGTCCAGTAGTGGACTTTTTTAGGCTGATAGTGATGATGATGATGACATTTTTAGACACTTGCTCTAAAAATTCTAGTATAATTCAAGATTTTCAACAAGCATTAAATTGATCAAGAAAAAAAAACGCAGAGAAAGTCGCAGACACTCACTAGTTCAACATCGAAAGAATAAAAACGCTAAACATCCATCGTTTAAACGCTAACACCAATTAAAATTAACTAGTGTTGCGCGCTGTCGATAAAAACTTATCGATAAAAAATGGCCCAGACTTCTCACTCTGACATAATACGATGCGAATGCCGTGAAGGCATTACCAAGTTTCCCTTTTAAAGCAACTCATAGTGTCAAGTTACAGGGCGCTTAAAAAAGGTAGATTAGCAATTACTATATAAAGGTATGAGCAAAGAGGCTACATAGTGAAGTTTAATGCATTTTAATTTTGTTTAAATATTTGTTAAATTGTAAGTTTTCTTGTATAATAAAGTTAACACAGATTGATTTGCTTTCACAGATGTATTGAATTGCTGAGAGATGTTTGAGGTTCAAGTTACATAAATAAAAAATCTGTATCCATACGATTACAAATAGGGTAATAGCCTCGGTTAGGTTTTAGTTATAGGTTTTACATTAAAAGGCCATAAGAAAAGTTATATTTTTATATTTTTATGGTTGTATGTTACTATCAATCTTATATCAATTTTAATAAAACTCATTTTACATGGATAGTCGAGTTGAAGTGACAGGGACTGGTTGCAAAACAGGATAAACGGATGCCTCCCAGGATTAAACCCACAGGAGCTTGCTTTCTAAAATACGCAGACCGTAATGACGGCCGTGGTTAATAAAGATATGATTTTTTATAAACAGAAAAGATCAAAGATCCTCGAGAATTTAAAAATGTTTTTCTTTATTCAATATAATCAAAAAGGGATCTCATAAATGTCCTTCATCTAAATATATAAAACTCTTTCGTTACTGACTGACTGACTGACTGACTCACTGACTGACTGACAATCAACGCACAGCCTAAACCGTTAGTCCTAGAAGAATGAAACTTGGAGGGTATGTTCCTCTTATAGCGTAGAGGTGTACTAAGATAGGAAATTGGAAAATTCTTTCCCGAAGAGGAGAAAAAGGGGAAAAAAGGTTTAAAGAAAAATCAACACACAGCCTAAACCATTAGTCCTAGAAGCATGAAACTTGGAAGATGTGTTCCTCTTATAGAGCAAAGGTGCACTAAGAAAGAAAATAGGAAAATTATTTCCCTAAAAGAAGAAAAAAGGGAAAAATAGTTTAAAGAAAAATCACAAAAAATTGCTTTACAAAATACGCAAAAAAACAGTAAAAAAAAATCTGCTACCGCAGCTTCTGTCACCAAATTTGAATACACACAAAAGTTTACATAAGCCCCACCGTATTCACTAAGACAAAATCGCGGAAAACACCTATCATACCGAAACTAAACACCGCACCGCTTCAAAAAATGGCTAAAGAACATATTCAAAACTATGGTAACCAGCTGGTCATGTCAAATTAAAAAAATCTGATTCGATTATACACCAACACGCATACGAAACCCTAAATTAGCCACTAATACAACATAAAATCACAAAAAATTGCTTTACAAAATACGCAAAAAAAACCATTAAACAATTTTCAGCTACCGCAGCATCTGTCACCAGGTTTAAATACACACAAAGGTTTACAAAAAAACAATGATAATCACTTAGACAAAATTGCGGGAATCATCTATCATACTTAAGCTAAACACCGCTGAAAAAAATCGGCTACAACAGCACTCGCCTTCAAATTCAAATAAACTCTAAAGTACATGCTCAAAACTATGGTAACCAGCAGTTGGTCACGTCAAATTAAAAAAAATGATTCGATTATACACCAACACGCATACGAAACCCAAAATTAGCCACTAATATAACATAAAATCACAAAAAATAGCTTTACAAAATACGCAAAAAAAAAACGTTAAAAAAAATTCTGCTACCGCAGCATTTGTCACCAGGTTTGAAACACAAAGTTTTTCAAAAAAACCGATGTTAACCACCAAGACAAAATTGCGGGAATCATCTATCATACTTAAACTAAACACCGCTGAAAAAAAACAGCTACAACAGAACTCTCCTTCAAATTCAAATACACTCTAAAGTACAAGCTCAAAACTATGGTAACTTGCATTTGATCATGTCAAACTAAAAAAACCAGATTCGATCATACACCAACGAATACGATAGCCCAAATTAGCCACTAAAACAAATCACGAAAACGAGCTTTACAAAATACGCAAAAAAAAACATTAAAAATTTTTCAGCTACCGCAGCATCTGTCACCAGGTTTGAATACACACAAAGTTTTGCAAAAAAACAATGATAACCACTTAGACAAAATTTCGGGAATCATCTATCATACTTAAACTAAACACCGCGGAAAAAAATCGGCTACAACAGCACTCGCCTTCAAATTCAAATACACTCTAAAGTACATACTCAAAACTATGGTAACCAGCAGTTGTTCATGTCAAATTAAAAAAATCTAATTCGATTATAGACCAAAACGCATACGAAATCCCCAATTAGCCACTAATATAACATAAAATCACAAATAGCTTTATAAAAACTAACTCTCAAAAAATACGCAAAAAACAGTGAAAACATATCAATAGTTGTCCGCTTTCCACCATAAAATAGTTTCTTTTAAACGAACTCAAACTATGACTTTATACTAACCACGCGGACGAAGTCGCGGGTGACAGCTAGTAATTTGTATATTTTCATAGCAAAGCCAAATAAGTTTACATCCATAATTATGTTACGCAGAATAAGTAAAGGTACGACCACATCTAGCGTTACTGGTATCGCTGTCAAATATTGCCTCGATGTGGCCTTCGCCTTTTTTTTGTAAATAGGCCTAACCAGTTCTGTTGGAAGACCAGCGTTGGTTGCTAGCCAACCAACATAATAATATGCTGAGGCAGAGTCCGTTTTGCGATGCACAAAGCTCACCTCTGTAGTTTAATGATAAGCAATTAAATTCCAAATGTTCCGAAATAAAAGAATTGAATTAAATAGTGAGTGCGAATTTTGCTTTGCAAATAAATATTTTTTCTTACTTTTTAACCGACTTCCAATCAAAAAGGAGGAGGTTCTCAATTCGGTTGTATTTTTTTTTTATGTTTGTTAGCGCATAACTTCGTTATTTGTGAGCCGATTTGAAAAAATATTTTTTTATCTAAAAGGTACTGCTTCCAGATTTGTCCCATTTTAATTTTATTAAAATCGGTGTTGCCATTTTTTAAATAATTTTTTTAATGTTTGTAACTGCATGCCTCCGTCATTTATAAACCGATTAAGAAAATTATTTTTTTATTTGGAAGGTTATTCTTATGTCCAGATTGTCCCAAACAAATTTTATTCAAATCGGTTTAGCCGTTTGGCAATGAAGACGGTTTTTCTAGTTTTTTAAATTTATAATTATTATTGATGCATCTCCGTCATTGATATCTACCGTTTTTGCGGGAACTACAGCTTATGAAACGATGCAATTATACCTGAATTTAAATAGGCAAATGGTATCAGTCGGCATTTCGACGCGGCGATTACTTTATTTTTATGATTCTCGTTGGCTTTTAATTGTAATCGATAGTGTTGTGTGTCTTACTTTAAAGATGGGTCTGATAACATTAAGTATTTTAATTAACTTAATATAACTAGTAGTTCGCGCCGAACTGAGATCTCGTGATGCGATCCAAATTTTTTTTGGGTAGCAAAAACTAAGCGTACTAGAAGAAAAAAAAAACTTTTATGGAATGTCCAAACAAAGTTCTTTTATATGACATGTAAATTGTTATTTTATTGTGTCACTTTTTTTTATTTTTGCATCTCTGAAAAACCCCATATCTCAATAACACCTCATGCTATTTTACTGATATACTTACCAGTAAAGTTTTTAAGTACAAGCTATCGACTTATCAAATTTCATGCAGATCGGATCAACGGTTCGAAAAGTATGGTCGGACAAACATACACAAATACATACATACATACATAAGCACATAAAATGCCAAATCTCCCAAGTTGCTTGTAAGATCTTCGTTCGCTTCGCTCACTCGATCAATTAAACTTACTGGATTTAATACATAAATTGTATATGAAATAGGTTTTTAATTGTTTGTTTTTCACAATGGGTGATCTAATGACTGGCTCTGCCAATGCCGTGGATGTCACCACCTGGGGCTTAATTCTCGGGCCGATCTCGATCATTTTGAAATTTTGTCTTATTGCTTCTATTCGAAGAGAGAATGGCAGATTTCCTTGAGTAATTCATCAACGACCTCATCGTAAAAGCCTCGACAGCTACGATATACGGAAAACGTAGAAAAAGTGCGGGGTTGTGAAAAGAAGCAATAAAATAAAATTGCAAAATGATCGAGATCGGCCCGAGAATTAGGCCCCTGGTCGAAGTGGCTTCAATGACTGTAATATCGACAAAATATTACTTTTTCTTTCGAAGTAATATTTCGGTTAAATTTATCTGTAGGTTGAAAAATTTGGTTTAAGTCATTTAAAAATATATTATAAGCCATCGTTTTTAATTACCTGTCTCGATTATACAGATAATTTAGGAATAGCGTATATAAATTATACTTGCTCGGCATCAAATTTACATAAATCTAGGCTAAATTAAATTCTGTTTAACAATGACCAGACCAAACAGTTTTTGAATATTAAGATTGTTTTTTTGTAAACTACACAATTTTACTTCTACAAAAAGATTATAATTCCTTAATTTAAAGTTACATATACATCGCATGTTTTTAGTGTATTAAAAGAATGTTTGAATACTTACTAGATATATTTAAATCATATTTAAAATGAAGTTGAGTAATAAAAACAACCTTTATAGAGAAGAGGCGTCGATATCATGTCAAATCAAAGCTATTGTAAATCCCAAATATCGAAGGCGTGGCCTAATATCGGTATCACCCAACGATAAGAATAGGCATTACAAAACTAGTATTGAAATTATCAAGAGTTCGATTATATCGCTACCTACGTTTAGGTATACATTCGTGTCCACATCAAACAGATAAAAGCTAAATAATATACCTTTCCAGAACAGTAACAACTCTCAATCAGAATATAAAGTGAACATTATAACTTAAAAGACAATCAGAACCATTAATTTGCAAATCAAATATTCTATATTACGGGTAAAAGAATCAATTTCACTAAAAAGCTACACCGACAAGCGAATATCAATAAAAAATAATGACACGGCCATCACAACTCATTCCATATTCATAGCCCATTCCGAAATTCGATACTGAGATTCATAGTTTGATCGATGGGTTCAACAATTCGCGTGTTAGAGGTTAAATTCTTTGCGACACCTACGTAAGCGATACTAAAAGCTGATTCATATCCCACAATAAAAACAAAATGGCCTAACCTTGCACGACAAACCTTAAGCTATTGTTTTAAACTAAATTACAAGTTTTTTCATTATTAGCACTATTTTACTTAATCTGCATTATATATTTATTTACTTTTCTTTTTAGGTTTCCCAAAAGAAACACGCCCTTAATTCAATAATCAGTTCTTACTTACTCTGCTAGTAGCAGTACTACCATTATGCCCACATTGCTACCATGAAGCAGCATTGCTGTGTTTCGGTTTGAAGGGGTGTCGATAAAATTACTGGCACGTGAGGCTGAATATCTGTACACCTCAAGTTGATGGACGCAGGGCAGTGCATCATAGGGCACGTTTTTGACGTGCGTGACTTACGAGGCAATGCTTTTTTAAAGGCGACGGTTACCATTTAACATCAGGCGAGCTATATGCTTGTTCTTTAGTTATCTATAAAAATAAAAGTCAAAGTAAATTGTAGATTTTATTTACAGATTTAGATTACACATTTTTGCAGGGTATTTGAGTAGCCTCATAGTAATGGAGTCAAATAAGTTTAGGCAGAGGATTATGCTCCCGAAAAGATTCAAACAAGTTCAAAGTATTCTTATAAGGTAGGTATGTGGTTATGACATTCTTACTGTGTCACTTTTTAGTTCACCGTCTATTCAATAATTCATACTTCAAAACGTGCTAAGACTCACATTAACACTTCAATAGCTTAGGACAAACAAACAAACATACGAACCGATATTGCTATTCCTAAAACGTTTATGGATTCAGTTTTTGTGACGGTTTTCGGTGTATTAGAGACTTGTACTAAGATTTGGACCGTTATAGGAAGGCCTTTGATGGGTGCTTTTTGTGCTTATGAGAATTGGTTTTGGAGATCTTCGTAGGCTGGTTGAGGAAGAAAGCAGTATCTTTGAATAGAACAGCTAATATAATCATGTTTACACAAATGGTCCCATATATCCATGAGATGGATACTTTGGGGTCATTGTTGTGGGAATGCTGAAGTATTTGATATTTTTACGCTTTATAATAGGGTTGAAATGCCTTTATGTGTTAGTTGTCATCATAGGTGATGTGTTTCATCATAGTAACATGTTTTTTTACATAAGGTTTAAAAATAACACCTACAGGAATAAATAGTATTTTATATTCATTTAAAACTAGTAAAAAATATGCAATGAATTTAAATTTAGAACTGTTTTTATGATCAAAGAGATATTTACCATGATTAAATTGAAATAGTATTAAAAACCATGCTAGTTTCAAAAGTTTTAAATTTAGAATTCTCGAACACCAGTAATTTTTCTTTTTTTGCTGCTGATCAGCGTCGGCACTTATTATCGTGACTATCGAGATCGCGATCAAGTAAGCTTTTATCGATAATCGATAAACTTTGATAGTTTATTTGTTAATAGCTTTATAATGGACCTTTCCTTTACATTTTGTTTGCCATGAATGTATTCGTTCATAAGTGGTTATCATGTTTGGAATAAAGAAACACGAATATAAGTGACATATTAATGTTCGATTCATATTTTAAAATAGAAAATAAGTTAATTAATTGTTTTATTTTTATTGCATTAAGATATTTATTTCCATAATTTGATGATTTGTCTATTTGAATTATTTTTAGGTTGATTTTTTTGTGTGACGTATATCTTAGCACATGTGACACGCCTAATGATAAATAAAGATTATGATTAATAGGCAAATTTATTTTTTTATAATGAAAATGTAGTTTAGCTATACATAAAAGATTTTTGTAAAAAATAAATATGTAGGTATCGTTTTCTTATAAAAGAAGGGCATGACTCCTTTCACGGCTTTTCCCTAACTCTCGTGATTTCTGACTTGGCTATCACCACCCTTCTCAAAAAACCACCCTGTATAATGAGAATATCTTGAGCGGCATGTAATTTTCTCCAATAATATACTTATTTTAAAGGTTAAATTCTCAAACCCCATTGGATGAGTCGCTACAATAAATTCCTGAAGAATCACTATAAAGAAATCGATTTAACTTCGCATCCACGTTGGATACCTAAAATTGTTCACATTATCAGTATAAAAATGCAGTTCCACTCCAATGTTAATAAAAATACTGGTTTAATAAGTAAACTTGCTCTTTATTAGTCGTTTTAATGCCTATTCTTTGCAAATGAGCCGCAAAATTATCAAAGGTTCGATTAAGAGCCATCAGAGCTATTTCTATAAGCATAATTATTTAAATAGATAGGATAATATAACAGTTATTTAGTTAGTGAAACGCTAGAGCCGCCAAAAAGGTTTGTTTATGAATAACCTAATGTCAAAAAGGTGTGGTCAACTAAAAAAAGTTTTGTAAAAATTATACTTGGCTTGCGAAAAAAAAAATTTTGGAAGTACGACCAATTAATGACCAATTTTTTTTATTAAATTAATACATAGATTCTGTCATATTCAATTATTTGTTATCAATACACATTTTTTTTGTAAATACATTTTTAGAATACAATAATACACAACAAACAATATACAATACAAAATTATAATAGACAGAGAACAAACATCTGTGTTCACCACACAAATATTTGTCCTCAGTGGGGATCGAACCCACGACCTACGGCTTAGAAGGCAGAGCTACTACCAAATGAGCTGAGAGGCCAGTCAGATAATGCCATCATTATGGCACTTTTGACGCCTAGATGTACGCAGGCCTTAAGTCGTGCGCAGCCGGGGCGGTCCACTAGTATCCCTTTAGTAAAGTAGGATTCGAAACAAAAACCCTTCAAAGAAACAGTCGACGCTGACTCAAGAATACCAATGAGGTATTTCTGTACCGTTTTGAGACATTCTGTTGACTAACTAGAAATTATACCATAAATTTTACCTTAGATTGTATCACAAATCACGATCTTACCTGCAAATAATAAAATTATAAACAAATCATAAACATAATAATATGTCTAAAAGCAACAGGTGGTATTATTGTGTAGGTAAATCGGTTTTGGAAGATTTCTTGCTGGGAGTTTTTGAATGAAAATAGGCATTGTTGGTTGAGACTTTGTGGGTTTGATTCCCGTAGCAGGACAAATTTCATACTTTACTATGAAGTTAATAACAATAATAAATAAAGTATTTTGTAATATCAATGAAAACTAAAAAATAAAAAAGTGGCCTTGTAGGAACCTAACCTACGAATACTATGGAACCCAAAAAACGGAAATTAAACATTATTTAGTTTTTTTTTTTAAGACTGGGTGTTATTACACCTAACCTTAGACCATTCATCACAAATGGTTGTCCTTTGTAGGACTCAAACCACCACCCATACCTACGTAGCAGGTAGAGCTAAACAACTGCTATGAAACCAGTCCTAGCTATCTCCTTATTCTTCCAGTTCCAGCTTAGGTTACAATTTTGACATAGATGCGTCTGCGCAGAGCACGTGGGTTGGTTTTGATGACGTTTGTCGTAAAAAAAGTCATATTATAATCACAGAGTCAATTCTCTCATAACCCCTAAGACAGCGCACACGAACTGAGATGAACGTGGATGATAAATTCGACAGATATGGCTTACTGAGAACAGAAGGGCTACAAGGAACAAGAACCAGCGGAAACTAGGATCCAAACGTACAGTCCAATCATCTGTCTATTCTGACATTTGAAAGACAAACAACCATTTATTTGCAGACGCTTAGCAATTTAAGATACACGGTATAAATGCAAACAAGAGAGATAGAGAGCCAAAAGCTGCCAAACTCAGCGTGAAGTTATTTTCCTAGCAACTAACGCTGGTCTTCCGTAAAGACCTGCGTACATGAACTGCGAACATGCTGAAACGCTGTCAAAAATATGACAGCGATGTTTGACAGCATTTCTACTAATCGCCATCGCCACGCAGTAATGCCATGGAGTTTGGAGCATGGAGTTGTATACGTGCCATGCAAATCTGTTTTTGTACTTCACTCGCGGTCTCTAAGCCGAAACGGAAGCTTTCTGGTGGCTTCAAAACATCACCATTATATTCATAAATTTGAATTTGGTTTTCGAATTTCGAATTTGCTTATGAACAAATAATGATGCCATTTTACTTCACTGTCAGTTGTTATCTTTTCTTTCACAACTCTCGATAGTGGCATCCCTCTCTACCCCAATGATCCCAATATCCTCCCAATAATCGCTGCCTCTCGTGCCATACCCAAGTCTGTCAAAGCATTGTCTTTATAAAAATACTTACAAAGCACGATACAACATCCTCAGGCTATTTTGTGGGGAAACGTAAAGCGGCCAGAACGTGTCGACTGAGACGTGGGATGATTTTTTATAAATGAGTTTTTCGAACGTGGGTCTATTTTATTTCATACAGTCGTAACGTAGCTTAAAAATAACTTAAAAATAGCTTTGTAACTCCTAGCCAATCGACTAAAGCAACGTTCTGCGCAATTACCATTGGATGAGTGACCGCTAGTACTCCAAGAGTCCTCGTCCTTGAGTCTGAGTCGAGCTTCAAGCATAGATTTTATGACAGTTCTCCATTGAAAAACTCAAAAACCTAGACTCAAGCACTGTTTCTGAATACGGGCCTTAGACTCATACTTTATTCCTCCAAAATTTTAAGAGGGAAATTTCCGAAGGTTCGAACGTTCGAAGACATACACCCAGGTAAAGTTCTCCGTGTCTCAGTCAACAGTAGCCGCGTGTGTTTGCGCTCCCATTAGCACCGGAGACTCTAAACTGGATTGGATACAGAGTTAATAAAATTTGTTTTAGCGTATCCCGACCATTGTCTTCGGTCTTACGGTTTAAAGTATTCTTGCCTGGTAGCACTAGTTCTGTTTTAGGTTTTTTTCTAGCAACACCGAAATATTTGGACAACCAGCGTTCTTATAGTCTAAGGGAACTGTTTCTAAGTTTCTCAAGTGGTGAAGATAACACCTGAAGCACTGACAGCACTAGTTTTTTTAGGTTTTGTTTCTAGCAACACTATGTTTTGACAACGGAGGGTTTTTATAGTTTATGGGAATAGTTCCTAAGCTTCTCAAGTGATGAAAGTGACAGGTACTTGAAAACGTGATTTTTGGGAATGTTTAATAGCTTTAACATCAAAAGTAGTTAGTATTCTGACAGCAGCTACGGGCTTACAACTTGTCATGCAAAGAATATCAATTTCTGTAAAAAGTAAGCGGCGCCATATTTTTTAGGATGGTTTTGGTTTTGATTTTTGTTTTGTTTTGTCAAAGTTTTGTATCACTTAATTTTTTAATAAGATTCTGCCCGTAATGTTTGTTATATTTTGGGTTGGGATATCTCCACTAATTATTTTTCTGAATTTTGTAAGTTGATAACGTTAGAAATCAGTGCTACAGCCACTGGCTCACTTTTAAGGGAAATGTATGTAGCTAATTAGCAATCTTCTAATTTGTAAGGTGTAAATCGTTTGAAGTTTCTCAGAAAAATTGCTAAGATTCTATTTCTAATGAGCTTTTACCGCAGCTTTTTATAAATGTAATAACTCTTCGGTCAAATGAAAAATGTTTTAATTGTTCATTCACAATTTGTATGACTATCATGATATGAAGATCACTTTTTTTGGGAAAAACGGCAAGACCTTAAAAAACGAGAAATGCTTTCTTTTTGGGAGAAAATATAAGAATTTGGTGCGGCTCGCGGGAATACGGTGAAGGATTGAAATTGTTCTTCCTCCAAATTTATGAGGTTACCAAACCATTCAGCTCAGTTTGTAGTCTGCCTCCTGCGTTGTAAGTTGTGGGTTAACTTACACTGGAAACATATTTTGTGTGAGAATTAAAATGTGTATTTTATTTTCTTTATACTTACTAATATTAAAAAAAATGAAAATCGAACGTGGATTGAACGATAGCCCAAACAAACCGTGTTGTAATAACAGATTTCCATAGATATGCTTGGATTGGGGTGGCTTGGGGCTAGATGGCGCTGTATGTAAAGTTATACTATTAATTCAATTTATGTAAAAAAAAATCGAACGCGAATTGAACGATCGCCCAAAGAATCGTGTTGTAATAACAGATTTCCATAGATATGCTTAGATTGGAGTGGTTTGGGGCTAGATGGTGCAGTGTGTAATGTTAAATTACTAATTCTTTTTTTCCAGTAGAATAGCAGTGCGTCACCCGGGATGGCGACAGGAATTTCGAGCGGGCCGCGTTGTCGGCTCGCTGTCGACGCGTAGCGTCGCCGTGACTTTAATACTAGGGAGGGGACTCGTATCGATACATTACTAAACCAAACCATAATATCAAAATCAAAATTATTGGGGAATCAAGTAACACAGGGGAGTATAAACAGAAGGGTACGATGATAGCCACAATAGTTATTAAAACTGTGACGCAGCTATCAACGCCCTCATAGACTATGATAATTATGATGGCATTATAATACTGCACAAAGAAAAGAGCGATGGACTGTGTTAAAGATGACACAATGCTAGAAAGGAGTGAGCACTGAGATGAGGAATGATAAAGGTGAGTGGAAGAAGAAAACTTCTTGTGCTGAACCCGACTTAATGGGGATAAGGGCAGAACGATGATAAACATTAATATACTGCGAAAATTATTAAATGAATGAAGACGCTTCTTTTTGTCGCGTGAGTTACCGGTTCTTGTGTGGTGTTCAGTTCAGCAATAATATTATCCGAAACAGAGGTTATACAAAAAAAATACAGTGTGAAACTCTTTCTTTCTTTTCCTTCTTAAAGTTTCTGCTTTTTTTGGTTAAGATTTTATTAATATTTTTATGATAATCTTTTTTTTTACAAAATCACCTGCAAAACTGTCGACTATCACCCATCACTAGAAAAAAGCGCGGCAAGAGCTCCATCTTCCGTCCCTTTCACACTCCAATCACTATTCTACCTTCCTACTCCCACACTGACTACCTAATTTAAATAAAGTTTTTCGAATTTGAGTTTTACATACATAGGAATAAGGTTGGGGTGCGGGTGGAAAGAAAAAAAGGTTTTAAGGCAGGTTATACAATATACATGCTGCCTGTAGAACAGTTGCGTTAGAAATATTTTAGCCGGAAACTGTTCAAAGTTTTGGGGGGATCTTTGCCCATCAGTGGGATTCAACAGTACAAATAAATAAACGCCGGTAAATGAAGAAAGCATTGCTTACCTGGTGGTCAGGTGGTAGCTTTGCTTTCCGATCCTAAGGTCGTGGGTTCGATCCGGTCTTGCACCAATTACTTTTTCTGTCCAATAATGTATGTGCACTATGCCAGTAATATGCATGCTATGTGTACTCTCAAACGGTGAAGAAAAACATCGTGTAGACTGTAGAACCTAATAATTTCGAATGGATTTGTCGAGCGCACGAACTAAGCGTCTCTGAGGCGCACTTAAAATCCTTTCACCACACTGTTTCCAAAGAACTACACTGACACGACAAGAAGAATATTTTAAGACATATTTTATTCAATACCTACCTAACTAAGCAAATGCTTGCCTATTGTAAAATTTTGTAATTTTCATGTTGCACCTACTTTCTTTTCCTTTTACTTTTAACTTTTTTAATACCAACTTATTTGTTTATTTGTGGGTGTGGGTCATAGATATGTTTTTGTTTCTTTCTTTCAATATTTTTTGAATTTATTAATGCATTCTTTAAAAAATCTATAAAACGCATGGTCTCTTCGTAAATCACAAAAATCTAAAAAAACCTAGAATAGTTGCACCCATTCAAAACGATAAGTATTTAAATAACACAAAAGGATACAGTAGCATCAAGAAAAATCACCACCCGTCCACAAAGCAGTAACTTACGTTACTTATGCATAACTTGTACAATCGGTAACAAAAGTATGTTTAATTTTATTTGAGTTCGTAGTAAGTAGCCTTGCCTTCTGCGCAAACAAATACTGAGCCCGTTTCATCTACCAACTTCCCGCGTTTTTAACAATGTCATCGGTCCATCATAATCAGAATCTTTATTTACCTTTAGACATGTCACTTGTGCTTAAACGTCACACAATATAATCAACACATACACCAAATATGAAATAAAAATATCATAATACAATAAAAACAAAAACAATTATAAATTAACTAAAGTTAAAGGTAATTTCCTATTATAAAATATCGGGTGAGTGGGCATCTTGTATCGTCTTCCGGTTTGTGGTCGCCATTCCAGAACCTTTATTCTCCAACGGTTGTCGGTTCTACAAGATTCGGTGTCGAAAGAGTTTAAGTACTTTTGTTAGTGAGTGTACGTATTTCACGCACGCCCACCAACTTGAGAGCAAGCAGGGATGACACGGGACAAATGGATCGCGATTCTTCAACTTAACTTAAGCATAACTTAGGTGCAACTTAGATACGGCGGGTGCTCCTCGTAGGCTGCTGATGTGATAAGGATATTGATTATACCACCCTAGACTACGTAACTTTGCTAAGGCCTGAAGCATCAGATAGGTAATACAACCTTTAGAACGGAAGATGCCCCCCCACCACGTCAGGAACGTGCCCTAAGATGCACTGCCCTGCGTCCATCAACTTGAGGCATACAGATGTTCAGCCTCACGTGTCAGTAATTTCACCGGCACCCACTCCCTTCTAACCGAAACACAGCAATACTGCTTCACGGCAGAAATAACATGGTGGTAGTACTTCCCCGGACGAGCCCTTCAAAAAGAGCTCTACTACTAAAGACTACTTTTCTAGGGAGGCGATAATGTACATCATGTTATTGTACACACTGTTATTACGATGCCAGTTAAGCCACATGCACACTGGAGCAATTCAAACATGATCATTTACCTACTTTTTGTTCTGGCACTGGATACTTATACCTTGTCCTTGTTACTTTATAGGGCGGATCCGACTTGGATAGGTTAGGTTATGTTAAAACATAAAAATTACGCACAAGGCGAGCGAGCAGAGCGAGCGTGCCGCGGTAGCGGCCGCCGCCGCAGTGCCAGAGAATGTTTTTTTCCCAATAACCTTAAAGTGGCTGCCTGTTTAATGCAATAAAAATATTAACAATCGAAATATTAATCTGCGACACTGTACATGGGCCTTTACAATTTTCCAGTGGAAAAAAGTGGCATCGTTTTAACAGTGCGTACATTAACTGGCCGTACATTAACCAGACTCCTTTTCTAAGGCTGGACTCACTGAGAGGCCTTACCATACATTTAGCCGGTTTTTCAATTCTCGGGAATGCGTGACAGTTAGCTGGTAACACTACACTGCGGTCGAGGGTAAACGTTCCATCGCCTGTGAGTAACTCAAGTCGGTGTCAGTAGGTTAGGGGAAATGATCGATCTATCGCCGTACGGGTCGGCCCGCACTATAGTGTAACCAATTGCCATTTATAAAACAGACTATTTAGCCTCAAACTAAGCAGAACTTGTACTAATAGGAACAAGATAGCTGATATAATACTTTTCTACATTTTTTTTTAAATACATACTTATGGCGGACCTACGACACAAGATTATTCATCTTAGTGTAGGCTCTGCCATATCACTTTATGTACTAACAAATTGTCATTGTCCTTTTCCATTAGTGTTATTCTGTCTGTTGCTCTGTATGTCCTATTTTTTGAAAATAAACTTTTATTGTTTATTATTATTTATTTATTATAATATAAAATAAGACAGAGAAAACAAATATTGTGGTTAATCCTAACAACACCATCTAGCCCCAAACTAAGCAGAGCTTGTACTATAGGAACAAGATAGCTGTTATAATACTTATACACATTTTTTTATAAATACATGCTTAGAACACAATATAACACGACAGAGAACAAACATCTGCGTTCACCACACAAATATTTGTTCTGGGTGGAGATCGACCCACGATCCACAGCGCAGAAGGCAGAGGTGACTACCAACTAAGTTGAAAGGCCAGTCAATCATTCATCTACATATCATAATATGGACACCATATTGAACATAATTAATTTGGAAAAGGTGATTGCTTACAGGCATATAGGTTCTATACGTAATACAATCCAGGCATGACAGATACAAGCATTAGAAAATGATATTGTTTAATGGTATTTGATCTGCAAACGTTCCTCCACTGGTTCTTTCTTGGTCACCAAAGCTATTTTAAAACCACAGTTAACATGGTGTGAACTATTTTTCAGTTTTACCATCGTTTTCATAGGTTCTTTCCTGGTCACCAAATTTATTTAAAAAAAACAACAATGAACAATTTTTTCAGACGTCGTATTCATATTGGCTGTTTAGCGCTATAACCACGGCAAAGTATGTTGGCATATCTTTTTATTTACATAAAAGTGACAGTGTCAAACTATTAGAAAAATAATAAAGACTTTGCATAGCTGTAAAAATGTTATTGTTTGGAACTGAGTTTAGTCAGATCGTTAGGCGAGTGAAGCCGAATGCATACGCCAGTATTTTTATCTCCCTTCAGCTGAAAGCATCATCAATCGAGTTGGCAACACTTTGCTTGTGCGAACCCGATATTACGCATTATCAAACACGGATGTAGGAAAATAAAGGAGGTGTCTTTAAATTATTATACCCTCATGTCAATTTTATTGTTAAAAAACCTAGACCTCCCTAAATTAATTAGTTAATTCAAGTTCTTTGATTTTTTTAAATATTAATAACGATTTTTACTAATTTGCGGTGTTTGAATCCACATTTCCTTCATAATGGCAATAAACAGAATTAATTTTTATAATTATAAAATATTTTGAACAATCCACACAACACTATTAAGCCCCAAATTAAGCAGAGTTTGTACTAAAGGAACCTGATAAGCTGATAAAACTTATATTTTTTTGTCTTAATTCATACTTATTAATACAATAATAACACCCAGACAGAGAACAAACATCTATCAACTCATAAAAAAAGTTTCTTAAACAAATAAAATATTTCAAATAGAAACCCTAAAACCAAAAGCTCTTAGCATTTATGATATCACAAATTTATGCTGCGCAATATCGCATAACCATGTTACATAGGCTTCTTTATTTTGACGCTTTCTGTAGACTTCTGAATTCCGTTTAACCCACAGAATATAAAAAGAGTAGAAAGGCGATCTAGCGCCGTTTGTATCGGAACCACTGTCGCAAGTTTACCATATTCACTGTTTTTTTTTTAAATGTCATTAATGAGGATTCTAAGATAAAAAAGATGGGGGATGTGAAGAAAGTATTTCTTTGTTTTAACTCGTCACTTGACTTCTTGCTTCTAGCCTTGACATCTAGGCTATGCCGATCACCTGCAACGCTGTCAAATATCGCTGTCATATTTGACAGCATTTCACTGATCGCTATCACAGAACGCTAAGATGTGCGCAAGGTTCAAGTATTTTTAAGGCATTTTTATGAATACTGTAAAAACTGCGGAGTTTGTATGGAGAAAGAAACACGTGCTCATGTGTTTTGGCGGCACTCTTCTGGTCTCATAGCCATTCTACTATGTTCTTTGGTTGAACCGTTACCTAGTTATAGATGCTTTGCTTGATGCTTAGGCGGTAAATGGTGGTAATACCAGCTTCCTAGTTTATTTAAGGCCAGAGGCGTTAGAACTGAAACTATTTATAAATTCTATGCTACACTCGAGATCAATGAATTCAGTTCACTGACATGAACATGGATATTGGAAGTGTTAGGATCAATCGCTTTATTTAACTGACTCCAAATAAAAAAGGATGTTCTCAATTGGTTTTTTTTTCTTTTTTAAACATCGTAATTTATAAAAAATATTATTTTATTTGAAGTTTAATATTTTTTTAGTAGATTGCTAATTGTAAGGGATCTATAGGTTTATATACAACCTTATTCAGTAAATACAGGCAACAGGTTGTAAATTTATCATCGCTCTATAACTATTGATATTTTCCCTTTACAATTTTCTTGAAATTTGTTTATTGCATAAATGAATGGCGCACAAATGAACCCACGACCCTAAGCTCTGAATGCAGAGCTCCCACTAAACCACAACTTATCATTCGCGGTGTATATTACATTTGATACGTGTATATTGACTGAAATAAATTAATTATGTATATCTAATACAAGGCTATCAACCCAGTGAAGTTATTGGTCGATAATGTCCACAGAAATACTTCTAGATAACGCCCACGCGGTCTTTACTAGGTAATAGCTTGGTTTTTAAAAAACAAACGCCGTTTCATCACGGCCGTAATAATGAGTTCTAAGCTTGGCTCTTCTAGGCTTGGTCGCGTGGAACTGGCACCTAGACTCACCTAGCTTTAAAACGTTTCAAAGTGATTCTTGTAATTGTAATGAATAAAAGTTTTACAAGAAAAGTATAGTTAAAAAAAATCTTCTTCTTCTCCCTGTTCTTAGAGCCTTATCCCACTTTATGTGGGGTCGGCACAACATGTCTTCCTCCACCATTCCCTCTGTCAGCCGTCATCTCGGCATTCACTCCTTTCTTATCCATGCCATCGTATTATCATTGATGGATATTTTCATACAATACTTTCATTATATTGTATTATAAGTAGGTACGTATTAGTACGTTACAAAAAATATATATTTAAGCATTATTATTTTGATAGTGTTGTGTGAATTGTCCACACAACTCATTTATTATATTTATTTAGGGAGCGAAATCAAATTATTTGTTTTTATTTTATTCAAACATTATAAATTTAAAAATTAAATAAAAATTAAATGCAAGTGTATAACTTCATAAGAAAAAATCGACTTAATTCTTAGTATCTCTGCTATATTACGGACATTATAACTGTGACCGTTTTTTAGAAAACCAAAGCCCAAATTGGCCGTGTGACAATAGGCTGAAGAATGTGCCAGCTTCCAGGTTAGGAAAGCATTTACCCCACCTTTGGGCAAATGGTACAAAATAGCTGAAGTAACATAGTTGTATGGTACTGATACTTGAGGCGAAAACGGCTTTATGCTATAAAACTAAGTACAAATTCAAATTCATTATATATTTATTATGTTTTAGCAACTAGCTAATGCAACAAACATATGGCCCACCTGATGTTAATTGGTAACCATCGCCTAAATTAAGCATTTCCTCGTAGGTCACGCGCGTCAGGAACGTGCCCTACGATGCACTACCCTGCGTCCATCAACTTGAGGCGTACAGATGTTCAGCCTCAGGTACAAATAATTTCTCCGGCACCCATACTGCTGCTTCACGGCAGAAATAGGCATGGTGGTAGTACTTCCCCAGACGAGCCCTTCACTAAGAGGCTTTACCATACATTTAGTCGGTTTAGGGCATTTAAGGCACATTCCTGGCGTGCGTGACCTACGAGGCAATGCTTTGTTATAGGCAATGGTTACCATTTAACATCAGATGGGTCATAATATGCTTGTTCCATCATCTAGTTGTATAAAAAACCTTATAAACCTTAAACTCTTTTACAAAAAAACTCAAAAGGTTGCTCTTTAAGAAACCTTACTATCAGCGATTCAGTCAAGTGTGAGTTCATACAACGCGTCCGTTAAATTAATATGAGCGTACCGTCTCGATTCCACCAACTCCAATAGTATTGTGTTACTGTTATACACTGCAGCCCATAAAATTGAGAACATGCTATGCCACCAAAATCAATTACAATAATGTGTATACTTTTACAATTCTTTTTTTGTGTTTGTTTGCTTTAGTGTGATATAAGAGCAAATTTGGAAATAAAAAGTAAAGTCTTTTTTTTAAACAAACATCGTAAATCGTAGAATAAGCATTTGCAACGAAAATGTTCTTGATTTCTTTATATTATAATATCAATAATTTTTTATCTTTGGTTAATGTAATGACAGAAAATTTGGAAATCAAAAATTTTTTTTAAACCTACTATTGTTTTTCCTACCTTTCAAGATGTTTCGTGAAAAGGTAGAATAAACAATAGAAGTAGGTAAACAACAGTAATAGTGTATAAACATTTGCAACGAAAATCTCCCAGATTTCTTTATAAAACATGCTGGCTTTTAACGACATTATTATAAATATTTTGCATTCCTGAGCTAAAACGTAACAAAACGCAAATGTCATCGCGCGAGACATTACATAGATCCTCATTACACCCGCTGGAGAGCACGGACAACTATGCATTTACCGAAACGATACAGTAAATATTTAATGCAACCTTCCATAATTTTATGCTACGATATTGTTGGTAGGGATATAATTTACAAGCTAAGTCGATGATCTCGCCATCTACACATTTAACTGACTGCACGACACGCGAATCGCAGCTCAAACAATATATTATAGTAATGTAGAAATAAGTTTTCCTTCCGCCATTCATATTGAGATGTTTATAACGGTTAGTTATTCGTATTTTCCAAACAGCTATCAGAACGCGATTGGACTGTTTAGTACTCAACTGTTCACCTACTTTCGAAGACTTACGTTGTATTTATTATCTGTGACTTGTTGCCTACAAAAGATTAATTTTCGAACGAAACTACATTTAAGTGTTGAGAAACTGTGCTGTCTGAGTCAAGCCTCAAACACTCTCAAGCATAGATTTTTTGACAGTTCCTCATTGAAAAATGTCAAAAATCTGCTTGAGGCTCGACCTACAGTCGGATTTTTAATTAGACGATACCCACTGACAGTAGCTAATGTCACTTTGTAAAATAATGTTACCATATTTAAAGTAATAGTGCTGCGTTCAGTTCTCGTTCAATCAGATGAATGAACAATGAGTGAATAGTTAATCATTTCAAACTATAAAATAATATTGAAATTTGTAAAAAAAAATGTGTAAAAGTGCTCTGATATAAGTAACTTGTAGTATGTAATTACAATCAGTTTTTTGACGGTTTATTACAAAGCGCGGCGTGGCGACTAGTGCCAACACCGATGAACGCCATGCGCGTCGGTCACCATTTTGTATGTAATTCGGCTTCTAACCTCTGGTCTGATAGCACGAATGTTTTTCTGCGCTCACGCTGTTTAGTTATTGTTTTTGTAAAGTTTTTCGTTGCGTTGTGTTTGTGGTAATTGTTGTGTATTTTGTTGCTATATTGTTTCACGCGAACGATATGGATCCTCAACCGGGCACGTCAAGTCAAAATCGGCACACTAACAATTCACTTGAAAAACGAGGCAATTTCATTCATTCAGGAGTTTTTTCAATCATTCACTTTGTCACAACACTATTTTTATTTCTTCAAAACCTGACACAGTAAACGTCAGCTAGCTTCGTCTAATTAAAAATCCGAGTATAGACTCAACCACTATTTTTGAATACGGGCCTTAGTGTATGAATCATGTTGTTCTTAATTTAACTTTGTCTTCCCTTCATACAACAACGATAACTGATTTTGTATTTAAGCATTTAATTCGTAAGAAATGCACTTATTCCATGCAACTCAGTACCGATAAACGATATAAATATTCTAATTTTTATAATTGCGTAAAAGATGAAAAACTGAACAGCTATATTATGAAAAATAGAAGACGAACTACTTTGGAAACGAAAATAATTTGATAAATCTAAACTTAAATAAGCAGACTCCATTTTTTGTCCAGAAATGTACGAATGGCGGTCTCACAACAAAAGACTGGCCAAAACCTAAACGTGTAAAAATAAATCGGGGAAGTTTAGAGCCATTATTTTTGGATGCACATTGGTGGTCTACCAACTATGTGAATTCTTGAAGACAAGCCTGGCCAGCGATCAGGTTACTGTAGAGTCAAATAATGACTGAGCATTATAAAATAATATACGTAAATGTATGGCCAATAATTCTATGTCTAAAAATATTATTGATCAAAAATAAAAGCAAGTTTTTTGAGAGATACCCTTTTTTAGCGTGGCTGAAGTATAGAATCAGGGGCGGGAAAAACGATGTTTTAGTAGAATCCCGAGCATCAGAGAAAGACGAATGTACAAATAAAATAATTGAAAAATACTGGAGAGCTATAACTTTGCAGTGCATTTTATTATTTTTGTATGTGTTAGCTGTCCATGACATCTGAATAAAAACATATTTTTTTTTAATTTGAATAACAATATTTAGTATATTTGATATTATTATCTTAAACTTCGAATTATGCAATCCAATGAAAAAGTTTGATGTTATCGATATTACAGTGTGGCGGCTGAATCGTGTGGCGGCTGAATCGATTTGCATAAGACTTTTTGGTGCATAAATAGATGACTTGGATTAGTAATATTGCTATTAATGTAGATACTACGCAAGTAAATCTGTGGGCGGAAGCTAGTTGCCTATAAAATATTTGCTAACTTATAAAAAAACTACTTAGTTCAAGTCAAGTCTAAAGAGCACAGCGAATGATCCAATTCAGTAAATCAAACTAGGTGTAATAAACTTTATTACTTTAAAATAGGGTTCAATTTTCAAACATGTCATTATAAATTCTTTGAACAGATTTCTTTTAGCTTCATTAATCGCTTGTAAACCATAAAATCAAACATAGGAATGCATGTAGCCGCGTACTAGTATGTTGTATGAATACTAACATGACATGTTAAGACGGCCGTTATTTAGCGGAGTTCATAAACTTCGCTTTATTACTATTTAGATAATTACTCTTAATTATTGTTACTTGTTTTATCATTGTTAGTTTTAAGGTGTGCAATAAAGAATTTTCTATTCTATTCTATTCTACTCTTGTTTTTAGAGTTCTTGTTCCCAAAGGGTAAAACGGGACCCTAATACTAAGACTCCGCTGTCCGTCTGTCTGTCTGTTGGTCTGTCCGTTTGTCACTAGGCTGTATCTCATGAACCGTGATAATTAGATATTTAAAGTTTTCACATAATTATGATCTGTTGACCGGCTCGCGCTTGCCCGATTTTTTTTTTCAATTAATTATGTTAAACTTACTAAAATGTATTTACCTATTAATTTAGTACATGCACTTTAGGGGTAACTAGAAAACGGTTTTCTTGATGTGATGGATGACCTAAGTTATTTTATGTTTTTTTTTTAATGTGACTTTGACATTACAATTCACGCGGACAGGACCGCTAACTGACGGTAAATGAATCTTAGAAAACAGCTTTATATATACAAATAGAAATTGTAGCGTAGGTACAGAGGCTGCGTTAGTAGACACAGTTAGAGATATAGGGTTGTCTCTCGCAAGCAATGTACATATTTATTAAATAAATATATCACAAATATATATTTATTACATGCACATTTTACTAAACTGTTACAAAATATGTTTTTCTATGATAAAACCCACATAAAAGTTCTTAAAAAAACAAACTGCAAAAGTCCTGAAATCCCCATAATGTTTATCAAAAATCACTTAGCTCTCCTATACTGTCAAATAAATGCATCAGAGGCAATTATATTTACACGTCTAAGCTAGAATTCCATCATCATCAGTAGTTTTTATTAAAAGTTTCAACCATAGCTGACATCCTTGTCAAAATCAATCGCATTTTCGTCAAAAAACAGCAGAATCACATTTTCTTCCCGCGTTGAGTGTTTCATTATTGAAAGTCTCTCTCATATCCTTCTAGCTCTCGCAAAAACAAATCCGTTTCTAAATACCTTCTCTATTTAGAACTCATAATTAAGTAATTACGTGTGACAGCCCTACCCACGGGTCCCGCGCATAAGAACTCAAACTGCGAATGGACAACATACTCCGCTCTATTGTGCGCGTCCGATCCCGAGAGATTACGCTTTTACAGTTACCGCCTTATTCCTGGCTCCACACTAAAAGGTTACGATCAAGGACCCCGAAGGCCTGAGTAAGTCAAATTGAGAATGAAGTTATTCAATACTAGTATTTGAAGGCCTGGCCAAGTCGCATTCAAAGTAAAAGTCAATACAAAGTAAAAAAAATACGAAGATACGCGTATTTAAAATTATATCGCACTCTTTTTAGCTCCAAACTAAAATGTTCATGATCTAGAACGCCTGAGGCTCATTCAAGTCTTATTTAAAATCAAAGTAAAGATCAAAGTCAAAGTCAAAGTGTATTTCATAATACTAATGGAAATCGACAGAGCTGTTCACAAGTTACTATTTTCATACAAACTCCGACTCCCGTACAGATGCTTAGCCTCGCGTGCCATTTATTTCCTTTTATCTACACTACACTTTCGATAAAATCAATAAGCCAACAATCTAAAATGCGTGTCGAAGCCGCAGGTCAAAAGTCACTTTTTACAAGCGTTACAGCATCATTTCCAAGAATCTCGTGCCAAAACGTTCTATTTCTATTGCATAATTAGAAACGCTTGAACGAAATAAAAAAGCCAGCATTAAGAATCTCTAAGGCTGTATTCAGAAACAGTGCTTGAGTCTGAGTCAAGCCTCGAGTATAGTTTCTTGATATTTTTAAATGGAGAACTGTCAAGCAATTGATGTCAGCTGTAGTCGCGGTATGAAAATGTTCGTCACCCTAAAGTCGGTTTTCGCTTGCACCAGTGCCTAGATCATGAACACATTTTGACATAATTTGTGACGTTAACTTATCGGTGTATTCTCAGTTTCAAAAGGTAGTATGTGATCGTGATACGTTAAACAAATCAAGTTTAAAATCGACGAACATTTTCATTTCACCACCATACAATTTTCGTCGTAGCATTTAGGCTCCGCACATTCTGGACTTCTGGTCCTAGTCTTACTTAAAATTTCGAAGGTGTATTATTTGTTTTGGTGCATGAAAACTATGAAAAAAGATACTTGAAATCGTAGGGCACGTTCCAGACGTGTGTAACCTACGAGGTTTTGTTATAAGCGACGGTTACATCAGGCGGGCCATAACATTATGCTGGCAAAATCGATTTATCATCTCTTCTAAACGAAAATTCATGTGTGAAAAATGTTCAGACCAGTCACCCGAAAGATGTTTACACTTCCTAGCCCAGGCATGTCGGCAGTCGAAGCAAACCAACCAAGTTCTGCGATAACGATAAACCCACTCCACGTAAACAATGTCTACGTAAATACCAGTGTCATCATCAATAACCTAATGAGAATCATTAGAATCAATCTGGCCAATCTGCAGATTTACGCGTTCATTATAAGGCTTAGTACACACGGTATAATGACGGTACGACAATGTCGTAACTGTATTTTCTATCGTGATTCCTATCGCTGCGGTATGCGCTTCCTCGGTTACCGCTAAGTAGGAAAATGTGCTTAATATTGCAAATTAGTTGGGAGAGCTTATTTATTCTTGGATTTTTTACATTGCGATCTGTTACAGTGAAAAATGTTTTAGTAAAATTACTCTTAATACCCTTTCGTTTTAATTTGGTAAGATGAACAGGAGTTATTATAATTTACTTAAATATACATACTTTGAATAAGCCTGGTAATTTTTATTCTTTTGTAGAAAAATGAAAAAAAATATTCTTAAAAAAAAACTTTACAACAAAATCATTAGTTTTTTCTTGAGCCTCGTTGAGGCGCACTTCAAATCCTTTCAACACACTTGGTTCGAAAGAATCAGTGACACGATAAGAAGAAGAAGAAGATTAGTTTTTTCTTTATAACATGTATTTTCTAGTACGACGAAAAACCGACGAGCATGTATGAAGAATGTTATGAGAGTGAATGAAGCGAAAGAGGTGTGTCAGGACCGTAGCAAGTGGAAATCCGTGATCTCTGCCTACCCCCATGGGAATAAGGCGTGATTTTATGTATGTATGTATGTATGTATTTTCTAGTATGATATAATAAGAAAGCTCCATGAAAATATTGTTCAATAATAATGGTTGGGCTTACGTACTAAATAATTAAAAACGCGTTGAATGGCGCACTAAATAACGCACGTTGTCCGCGCGCGCTCTCAAACACCGCTACGTGATGTCAATGCTTCCGCACTATTGATGTAGTGTGCGCCACGCGTACAATGTTTACATTATGTTTATGGCTTAACTTTTTTATAGAACATAGAGTATTTTATCTATCAGCTTTTTTATTTCTAGACTAGCAGCCCGTCCCGGCTTCGCACGGTGTAGACATTACACACACACACACATACATACATTACATACATTGTGTATTGTTGTACATTATTTTGTTCTATCGCTAATAGTTTCGGCAGCGCATTCGACGAAAGACATTTTAAGACTCATTTTTCTACACCTTCGGTTACATTGTTCAAATTTTACCAAGGATCCCTAATTTTTTTCAAAATGAAATGTAGCCTATGTCAAATTGGAAGAATGTAGCATTCTATTGGTGAAAGAATTTTTTAAATCGGCCCAGTACTTTTTGAGCCTATTCATTACAAACATACAAAAATAGGTACAAATCTTTCCTCTTTATAATATTAGTATAGATAGATAGACTGGCCTCACAGCTCTGTTGGTAGTAGCTCTGCACTGAGAAAAAAAATAGGTTAAATTTCAACCTATTAATAGGTTATCATCGGTCTACCTACAGAATTAGGTAAAAACAACCAAGTGTGTTGGGTACTGCAAAATCCTCAATAAAACCGAGTAAAATAGGTAAATGTATCAGACTAGGTTAATGCTAACCGTAACCTATTTTAGTAGGTAAAGCACCATAACCTATTAATAGGTTAAATATTCATCATCATCATCATCATTATAGCACAGTGTTTTAACCAAGCATTAGGTAACAGTAGCCTTTTGTGTGCGTTGTAATAACCTACTAAATAGGTATATGTTACCTAGTTAGTAGGTCTCTGCAACCTAGGCAGTAGGTAATGGTGACCTACTTAGTGCGTTTTAGTAACCTACTTAAAAGGTATCGGGTACCTAGCTAGTAGTTCATTGAAACCTAGGTAATAGGTAACGGTTACCTATTTTGTGCGTTATTATAAACTACATGATAGGTTTCGGGTACCTAGCTAGTAGGTAATTGATACCTAGGCAAAAGGTAACGGTTACCTATTTTGTGCGTTATTATAGCCTACATGATAGGTTTCGGGTACCTGGCTAGTAGGTCATTGATACCTAAGCAATAGGTAACGGTGACCTATTTTGGGCGTTATTATAACCTACATGATAGGTTTCTGGTACCTAGCTAGTAGGTCATTGATACCTAGGCAATAGGTAACGGTTACCTATTTTGTGCGTTATTATAGCCTACATGATAGGTTTCGGGTACCTAGTTAGTAGGTCATTGATACCTAGGCAATAGGTAACGGTGACCTATTTAGTGCGTTTTAGTAACCTACTTAATAGGTTTCGGGTACCTAGCTAGTAGGTCATTGATACCTAAGCAAAAGGTAACGGTGACCTATTTTGGGCGTTATTATAACCTGCATGATAGGTTTCGGGTACCTAGCTAGTAGGTCATTGATACCTAGGCAATAGGTAACGGTAACCTATTTAGTGCGTTTTAATAACCTACATGATAGGTTTCGGGTACCTAGCTAGTAGGTCATTGATACCTAGGCAATAGGTATCGGTTACCTATTTTGTGCGTTATTATAGCCTACATGATAGGTTTCGGTTACCTAGCTAGTAGGTCATTGATACCTAGGCAATAGGTAACGGTGACCTATTTAGAACGTTTTAGTAACCTACTCAATAGGTTTCGGGTACCTAGCTAGTAGGTCATTGATACCTAGGCAATAGGTAATTGTGACCTATTTTATGCGTTGTTATAACCTACATGATAGGTTTCGGTTACCTAGCTAGTAGGTCATTGATACCTAGGCAATAGGTAACGGTAACCTATTTAGTGCGTTTTAGTAACCTACTTAATAGGTTTCAGCTACCTAGTTAGTAGGTCACCGATACCTCGCCAATAGGTAATTGTGACCTATTTTATGCGTTGTTATAACCTACATGATAGGTTTCGGTTACCTAGCTAGTAGGTCATTGATACCTAGGCAATAGGTAACGGTAACCTATTTAGTGCGTTTTAGTAACCTACTTAATAGGTTTCAGCTACCTAGTTAGTAGGTCACCGATACCTCGCCAATAGGTAATTGTGACCTATTTTATGCGTTGTTATAACCTACATGATAGGTTTCGGTTACCTAGCTAGTAGGTCATTGATACCTAGGCAATAGGTAACGGTAACCTATTTAGTGCGTTTTAGTAACCTACTTAATAGGTTTCAGGTACCTAGTTAGTAGGTCACCGATACCTCGCCAATAGGTAATTGTGACCTATTTTATGCGTTGTTATAACCTACAAGATAGGTTTCGGGTACCTAGTTAGTAGGTCATTGGTACCTAGACGGTAGGTAACGGTTACCTCTTTTGTGCGTTGAGATTACCTACTTAATAGGTATCGGGTACCTAGCTATTAGGTAATTGATACCTATACAGTAGGTAATGGTAACATCCTATGTAGGTAACTTCAACCATATTTAAGTATTGTAATTACTAGTAATTAAGTTTCAATTATAGGCTATAGAAAAAGGATACCTTGGCCTTGTTCCAATAGTATGCTGACTGGTATCCGTGCCGTTGCCCTACTACGGTTCGTAGGTCGTTGTTAAATTCGTCATCTTATTGGCTAATTAAATATGACAATCTGAAATTAGCCAATCAGATGAGATTTTTGGCGAACAACGAACCGTAGGCTACGTATGCCAATCGGTATATATTTGAACTGGCCATTAGTCACCAGTATCCACTTTCTACAGGTTGAAACATAATTACTAGTAATAACAACACACAAATAAAGTTAACGTTATCTACATAGAATGTCACCGTTATCAACTGTATAGGTATCAATGACCTAATAGTTAGGTACCCAACACCGATTAAGTAGGTTATCTTTACGCACAGTAGAGGTTACCGTTACCTACTGCCTAAGTATCAATATCCTACTAGATAGGTTAGGCACCCGACACGCAACATGTAGGTTACAATACAATGCACAAAACAGTTCACCCTTACCTATTGGCTAAGTATCAATGCTTACTAACTAGATTCTATAAACAACTTATATATTATATTAAGTAGGTTATTACAGCGTTAACTTTCGGCTACCGTTACACACAGAATGGGAAACTAGCTCTGTAGGACATCTTATTCATTTACTACATCACTATAGCCTTTTCAATTAACAAAAAAAACAAGTTTTGAATTATATTATTTTATTAGACACAATTTTAAATTTAATATTTAAGTACCTATGTATATTGGATGACTTAAACATTAATGGCTAACATTAGCTCTGTAGGACATCTTATTTATTTAGTAAGGTTGAGGTTGAGGTTCGATTCCCATACAAACTGAATTTACACAACTATGGGCGAATAAAGTATAAAATGTACACTGAAATAGCTGTAATAGGCTTTTATAACACATTTGCTCGTAAAAGGTCTCTTATTTCACCAATTTCAATATCGTAATGTATGTCATTACGTACTAGCGCGGTAATGTAATGTAAAACGCACGGGTTGTTTTTTTAATAAGGTAAAATGTACGGTTTATCGAGATGCTAAATTTATGAAATGAAACTGAATGAAACGGAATGAAACAGAATGAAACTGAATGATACAGAATGAAACTGAATGAATATGAATGAAACTGAATAAAAATGTATGAAAGTGAATGAAACCGAATAAAACTGAATGAAACTGAATGAAGTTGAATGAAACTGTATGAAACAGAATGAAACTGAATGAAACTTTATAAAAATTTATGAAACTGAATGAAAAGGAATGAAACTGAATGAAGCTGAATGAAACCGAATGAAACTGAATTAAACTGAATGAAAATTAATGAAACCGAATGAAACTGAATAAAACGGGATGAATTGGAATGAAATTAAATGAAATGACATTTACAATCTGTTAATGTCATTTCATTTCAAATTCTCTTAACTGCTTTTTGAACAAGTGATAAAAGATTTATTCGTTTAATTTTTATTTATTTCCTCGCAAATGTGTTATAAAACGTCGTATGACATACGTGCGCTTTGATAATTACAGCCTCTGCTTTCTTGTAGACCTCGCCTACGGCTCGGGCTTGCAATAACGCCTCGGCTGTAATTTTCAATAATATTCATTAACCATTATTTTATAAAGTCACGATTTTAACTTAATATTTAAGTACCTAGGTATATTGGATGACTTTATATGCAGACACCAAGCTGTATAGGCCGACTTGAAATCTTCCCTTTAGGGGGGTATCGAAAACAAAGATTGATTACAATATTAAGGGTAATTATCTATCCCTCTAGTCTGCAATAATTAATAACGCACAACCTGGTACTAGAGATCAAAACAATATCCAGATAATTTAAAAATACATACCCTATTACTAACAAGGGTCACACTCCGACCAAACTTATATAATTATGTGCGGACACCAAGCTGTATGGGCCGACTTGAAATCTTCCCTTTATGAGAGAATCGAAAACAAAGATTCATTACAATATTAAGGGTAATTATCTATCCCTCTAGTCTGCAATAATTAATAACGCACAACCTGGTACTAGAGATCAAAACAATATCCAGATAATTTAAAAATACATACCCTATTACTAACAAGGGTCACACTCCGACCAAACTTATATAATTATGTGCGGACACCAAGCTGTATGGGCCGACTTGAAATCTTCCCTTTATGAGAGAATCGAAAACAAAGATTCATTACAATATTAAGGGTAATTATCTATCCCTCTAGTCTGCAATAATTAATAACGCACAGCCTGGTACTAGAGATCAAAACAATATCCAGATATAAAACAATACATACCCTATTATTACTAACAAGGGTCACACCCCGACCGAACTTATATAATTATGTGCGGACACCAAGCTGTATGGGCCGACTTGAAATCTTCCCTTTATGAGAGAATCGAAAACAAAGATTCATTACAATATTAAGGGTAATTATCTATCCCTCTAGTCTGCAATAATTAATAACGCACAGCCTGGTACTAGAGATCAAAATAATATCCAGTTATGAAATAAAAGGTATAAACGTTTAGTTTAGTATATGAAATTGAATAATGTATTATACAGGGTGTATAAAGACTACTTCCAAAAACTGGAGGCAAACTGAAGTACTCTTACTGTGAGTATGGACTGTTACTGTGAGTCTCACAGTTTTGGTGCCATAATAACAGGTGTACTTTAACTCTCCGAAGTTTTTAGAAGTAGTCATTATACACCCTGTATATATGCTTTACACAAAAATGAAAACACAGATCATCTAAATTAGAATCGTGTGGAGAAACGTACACAAGGTATTGTTCCAAGAATTATTCTACTAAGCAATAGAATTCCTCATAGTGACATATAGGACGTTGTTGGACAAATATGAAAGAGTATTTGGGCAATGAAAGGGTAGGTCAGTTAATTTAAAATAGAACAAATCGTCAGTTGCTTCAACTGCATACGCTTGAAAATGTGAATCAAAGTAATCTGTATTAAACTTTAAACATTTCAAATATACTCCGCTGGTATTTTGATGGAGATAAATTGCAAAGACTAACAAAAACTGGATAACAAGAAGAAGAAAATACTACCTCTCCTTTGACTCGGATTGATCCGAGTCAAAGGAGAGGTAGTATTTTGACGTAGTTGACTACGTCATGCGTCACCGAAAAACTTGACGATGATTTTGTGAACAAACTAAACAGAAACAATTCGCTGTACACGCTTATTGAAGCTAATAAATCGTTAAGACATTTACTGTCTGCTAAGAAACTGTCGAAATTTGAACGGTGAATTCTGAAGAACTAAATTCTGGTATGTTTGTTAATTTAACTCTATTTTGCCTATTTAGGAAAAATAATTCTATTAACTGCAACCGAAGAAAACAATCTACGAGTGCTTCATCGGAAATTTGTTCAGAATTGGTGAATTCTGAAGAACTAAATTCTGGTATGTTTGTTAATGTAACTCCTTAATTTCACACCTGCTTTGTTTGTGCTAAAGTCAAACTTTTTTTCAGATCCTGTGCCAGAACCCGACCATAATGACATCTTGAAAATTGTTGAGGGTTTCCAAGGGTCTGATATAACTGAGTATTTGATGGGTGCCTGGCTTAAAAGCAGTTTTGTTTTTTTTTCCAAGGGCAATACCGCTGAATATATAAAAAAAAACCCGTTTTGAAAAATCAAAACATAGCTCTGAAGTTGGTAAGTGCCTAACTACATACTATTACCCACCTTTTGCCTTGATTGCTATCTTCTACCAACTGCATAAAATCTTTTTCAATTGAAACTTAAGGTCATCACTTGATCTTTTATTTATGTTATGTAGAATTATTTTAATTGTATTTTTTTTTCTGATCGACGCAGACTATAGTTCCTGTATACCACCGGAGGCTGACTCAACAGTCTCTCTGGCGCATGAGCTATTAAAATATAAAGAAAATATTATCAAATCTGCCAGAGAGAAAGCTGCCAAATTTCGAGATCAATTGCAAAAAAATAGCGTAGATCAAATTTTTGGACTCTTAGATTCAGATACTTAGAACATTTACTATGTAACTCTAAGACTTAAGAAGAGGTCTATATGAAAATTCTCGTGTCCGGTGTTTGTTCCCGAACTCCTCCAAATGGCTGAATCGATTTTGATAAAATTTTGTGTATCGGGTAGGTCTGAGAATCGGCCAACATCTAAATACAAAATAATTCAATTTTGTATTCCGTGAAATATATAACGTTCCACAATTACACTTATCGACTTATCGTCCAAACGACATCCTATGCACAGGCTTGAATAATCATGATTTCATCTATCCAGTTTTTGTTAAAGTCTTGGCAGTTTATCTCCATCAAAATACCAGCGGGTATCTTAAATCGAAAGCAAAAAATGCTTTGAAGCACAAGTGCACGGCATCTAAAATATTATTAAGGCGATATAGAGGTTCGTCAATATAAACATAGGCACTGGTAACATCGATCCAAGTATTTCCAATAGCTACTACTAAGCTAATGATGGAACAAGTAAGACGAACGCCCGAGACGCTTCAGCTCGCGATGCTCTATCTCCTTTACTATTTATTTTGCCACCGCTCGAAAATAAATATGGCAGTAGAAGAATTGCGGCCGTCAGTCCATTGCTTTGTTCGCCATCTGTAATAAATAATAATTTATTTTAGGCAACAGTAATTAAATAAAAACAGGGCCCATATAATATATGCCTTATAAGTAAAATACATATTTATAAACGCTTAAAACTAGGCGACGTCGTCGATATAATAAGAAGTTGCAATAAAAAATATTGTAAATTTGGGCTGGACCACCCAGGTTAACATTTAGGGGTATGGAAAATAGATGTTGGCCGATTCTCAGACCTACCCGATACACAAAATTTTATCAAAATCGGTTCAGCCATTTCGGAGAAGTTCGGGAACAAACACCGGACACGATAATTATCATATAGACCTTTTTTTAAGTCGAGTTACATAGTAAATGTTCTAAGTACCTGAATCATAGAGTCCAAAAATTTGATCTACGCAAATTTTTTGCAATTGATCTCGAAATTTGGCAGCTTTCTCAGATTTGATAATATTTTCTTTATATTTTTATAGCTCATGCGCCAGAGAGACTGTTGAGTCAGCCTCCGGTGGTATACAGCAACTATAGTCTGCGTCGATCTGAAAAAAAAAATACAATTAAAATATTTCTACATAACATAAATAAAAGATCAAGTGATGACCTTAAGTTTCAATTGAAAAAGGTGTTATGCAGTTGGTAGAAGATAGCAATCAAGGCAAAAGGTATATAGTATGTAATAGTATGTAGTTATGTACTTACCAACTTCAGAGCTATGTTTTGATTTTTCAAAACGGGGATTTTTTTTATATATTCAGCGGTATTGCCCTTGGAAAAAAAATCAAAACGTTCGTTTCTGCTTTTAAGCCAGGCATCCATCAAATACTCAGTTATGTCAGACCCTTGGAAACCTTCAACAATTTTCAAGATGTCATTATGGTCGGGTTCTGGCACAGGATCTGAAAAAAAGTTTGACTTTAGCACAAACAAAGCAGGTGTCAAATTAAGGAGTTACATTAACAAACATACCAGAATTTAGTTCTTCAGAATTCACCAATTCTGAACAAATTTCCGATGAACCACTCGTAGATTGTTTTCTTCGGTTGCAGTTAATAGAATTATTTTGCCTCAACACTTTTCGATAGTTGTTCCATCGGTCCCAAAAACAGCCATAATATCGTCTGGACTTTGAGGGGAGCTGTCTCGTACCACACGCTTGATTTGTAGAACATTTGTCACTGTCAGTCGGTGAAACAGTGTAGAAGTACAAGGAAATTTCGTCTTCTGGGAAAATTTCAATTGCGTATTCTGCCCACTTTTTTATTTGAACAGGCGTCAATATACCCCCTGGAGTTTCATTGACGAGGTGCGGGATGACTACTCTAGCCAGCTTACTGCGTTCAAATTTCGACAGTTTCTTAGCAGACAGTAAATGTCTTAACGATTTATTGGCTTCAATAAGCGTGTACAGCGAATTGTTTCTGTTTAGTTTGTTCACAAAATCATCGTCAAGTTTTTCGGTGACGCATGACGTAGTTGATCGAGTCAAAGGAGAGGTAGTATTATCTTCTTCTTGTTGCGTAGGCGAGGCTCTTCCGCTTTTCTGAAAGTGTAGTTTCATTTTACTATTAAGTTTACCCTTGTCCAGTCAACAGTCCTTGTCTGACAAAAATAAATGAAAACTAGTTAGTTTGTATGTTCCCTAATTTCCTTATTTATGGACAACTTTTTTGTTTTAAGATGAAAAACTATAATGATTTTAAATAACAGATAAACAGTTTTGAAATTCTGTCTTCAACTTTTGATGCTAACTGTACCTACTTTATAAAGAATTATTGAAACCAAACATCTGTTGCAACAATGTAACGCAATGGATAAGCAACTAATGAGTCAAGCGTAACAAGTTCGTGGGTTTGAATCCTGTAGTGTTTTTCTTTTTAAATAGATGCGCACAGCTTTTGCTCTCAATCGGTGAAGGAAAACACATAAACAGTGTACAATAATATCATCTCGAGTTCTTTTTATGTTATTAGTTATTATAAAATATTTTCAAGTAGGTAGTGTAGTCCTCTGATTATAATTATCAAATAGACACAAGCAATCTTACATTTACGTTTTTATTTTCATTTAGTGTTTGTTTCCACTCGTTCCATTTTGTGCGAAATTTGGCCCGGATTCCAATGCCAGGAATAAGTGATTTAAGATCGTCTTCAATGAGGTATTCTAGAGCCTCAATGTCTATTTTTTCATCTGCAAACCGAAATATAAAAATGTATTTGTTATCTTGGTTCTTTATCAAAATGAACGTCAGATTTACAACCAGCGTCCTCGAAAACATGCAACCCATATTAATTATTTGAGAAAAAAATACATGCGCTATTTTTTTTTTCAAAATAAATGTCAGATTCGGAACTGACATGGTCGAAAACCGGCAAAAGTTTCTTACAAACAAGAAAAAAAATATACTAAAAAAAAAATACACCAATCAAAATTTGTAGTAGTAGTCAGTAAATTTTGAGTCCGTACATTGATACTCCATGACAAACGATTTTGAACAAGGGGTCAATAAATAACACAATAGATGAGTATAGCCCAAGATCGTGGTGAATGGCAAGAGCAAAGTGAGGCCTATGGTAGGCCACACTGGAACTTCACTGCTACGTTTAATTTTGTTTTGTAAAAGGATTACACAAAAAAACGCTAGGAACCAAGCCAAGTAGTTTGTTGCCTGTTCTTCTAGGTTGCATGAAACTGGGCACCTAGACAGGCGTTAGACTAGCTTTAAGACGTGTAATACTTATTAATATTTATTTATTTAAGGTTGTTCGATTCCGATACAAACTGAATTTACACAACTATGGGCAAACAAAGTATAAATGTACACTGAAATAGCTGTAATAGAATTTTACAGTGGTCTTTATTGCCGGCCAGTTATATAAAGTTGGAGAAAACTGTAGGATAACAGAAATATTAATAAAAAACCAAAAAAGTAATTTTATCGTCATTCTTTCTAACGGGTACTAGCTTTTAGCATAGAGTCAATTTTGTACATCACTGTTTCAAAATAGACGTAAAAGTCTGTTAGTTTTTTTTCTGAAGCCCCGACTGCCACGACCAACGGCTGACACTCCAACTTTATATAACTGGCCGGTATTAAGGACCACTGTAAAAGCCTATTACAGCTATTTCAGTGTACATTAATACTTTATTCGGCCATAGTTGTGTAAATTAAGTTTGTATGGAAATCGTACCCCCTTAAAACAAACTATGTAAGTAGTAAGTCAGCACTGGACTGAGAAAAAACCACCATATCTACACCAAGTAGAAACATAGCGTAGTTTATGCCTCAATTCAATTGAGTTGATTGAAACTGTTATTATAATTATGTCTAAAACGGGGTTAGCCAGTGCCACATACAAGAAAGCATGCTATGCCACTAAAATATACCACCATATATTACCATACCAGTGAGTAAGCTACTTGTTTCATAAAAACAATTCACCGACCCGTGGATGCCAGTTTATTAAGCGAATTTGACACCAATCGGTGTCAAATCTACGGTTAGGTTTGTTAGCTTTTGCTACACTTTTACTGGAACACTAAGCACACAAAATTGTTTGCAGGAAGATACATACTGTAAGAATTTTCTCTCTATAAACAGTGGCTTCATATTTCTGGATGTCATAAATGGCACTCGTTCGTTCTATAATGGTTTCATAATATCAAGGTTAAACAATACAGAACTTCTGAAGAAGCATTATCTTACCCAAAAACCTCAAAATAGTTTCTGATGGAACTTGCCATTTTTCTAAAAGTAATGTTAGATCTGATTCAGGTTCCATAAGTCTTGTTACTCGTAACTAAAACAAAAAAAATAGTCTGAGACATGACGATTACGCCTTAGGTATCCTAATCATTTAAATATAACTAAAAACAAAACCATTTATTTCGGACGCCATTGAGCGTCTATGAGGGATGCGAATATTGCCTCTTCAAAAGAAATAACAGGTTCCTATTACGTAGGGTCATACATTTAGTTTATTTTGTACCTTTTACCTAGGAGAACAAACCTTTTAGTGCCACAATTCACTGAGAGTTCACACAACACAAAGGAAACGAAAACTCAAAACAGCAACGCGGTCGCGAATTCGTCACACTGATGCCACGCGAGACGGAGGCGGAAATGGCGATGCAATCGATTCAACGACTCATACGCAAGCAGGGTTGCCAACTTTATTTTTAAAAACCCACCAGAAATCAACTGAAGTTAAAGATATCTCAAACCACCAGAAAACCACTAAAATAATTATATACGTACCTTTGCATTTTGCGAGTGCTTTTTGGATAATCCATGATTCTTTAAATCTACGTAATGAGTCCGTGTGGTGAACGTAGATGTTTGTTCTCTGACTGGGTGTTATATTGTATTCTAAGTGTGTATTTACAAAAAAAAAATATTTAAGTATTATATACAGTTATTTGGTTTCCATCGTACAAGCTCTGCTCTGCTTAGTTTGGGCCTAAATAGTGCTGTGTGTATTGCCCGGAATATTTATTTGGTTAGTATCAGCATTACATCCGTTAGTCGATTGTTGAAAATAAACGAGATATTCAATAACAAAAATTTACCCATAGAATCAAGATGGCAGATAAAGCAACGGATCGATTACCACACAAAACTAAATTTTTTGCTAATAACTTATCAAAATCCGAAGGAAGAAGGAAAATTTCTATTTATGATTTTTTCCGGGTGAATTACTGACTCGACTGGTTTACGTAGCATTGGCTGGCAACACTTTCGTACAAATGTTGATCAACTGAGTAACTGCATTCGATTAACTTTGTCTTTATTATCATATTTAATAGGACATACTAGGACATGGTTTTTCATTCCAAATAACAGCTCATTTTGTATGCCAGTTAAAAACGACACTGACGTTGTGAAGTATATCGTAAAAATAGAAATGGTTTTGACCCACTGACGTCATAGCATAGGCACAGCACCGCACCAAAAGGGAGAAATCTAAAGGTCGATTTACATCAAACGAGCGAATGCTCATTCAGGGGATAGCCCCACTACAGCTAATTCTTCTAGTGTAAACAGGCGTAGAGCATTCCTTCGTTGTTCTTAGTGCGTTCGCAAAGATTCTATGGAATATTCTAAGAATGTTCGCTCGCTTGATGTAAACGGCGCAAGAGCGCGCGAACAGTTGCTTAGAGCGTTCTAGCGTGTTCGGACGTGCTCGCGCCACTGAGCGGTCTCTTCAAAGCGTTCTTGTGTTCTAGCTCTGCTCTTTGTTCGTTTGGTGTAAACGCTGAATACAAGTTTTCGTTTACACTAAAAGACCACGAACGAATGCTTTTGTTCTAGCTCTAGCTCTGTGTTCGTTTGATGTAAATCCACCTTAAATCAAAAGTTATTGGTTTCATGTCACATTAGAATAGTACAAACAAAGTTCATAGTTTTTAATCCTTTTTCGCTTCATCATCATCATCATAAGCCTGAAGAATTCCGCTGCTGGACATAGGCCTCCCCTACACGTTTCCAGGAAGAACGATCCCTTTCCATCCATTGAGTTCCCGCGATCTTAACAATGTCGTCGGTCCATCTGGTGGGTGGGCGCCCTAGGCACGTTTGTCGCTTAAATCTTTCTTTTTCTCAAAGTCATTGTATAAAGTATAGTACCTATGCAACTCTTGAATAAAACGGATTTGTATCGAGGGCCATGAATTACTCTCGTCGTTTAGCATTCTAACACTTGAATCACGAGCGTAGCGAGTGATTCATTCGTTAGAACCCTTCACTTGTTCGTGATTTATCTATGACCCTCGATTTAAACCCGTCTTTTATTAAACAGTGATTAAAAAGCCCTTTTAATAAGGTCAACGTCCATCTTAATACCTTACAACCTCCTTGAATAAAACGGATTTATATCGAGGGCCATGAATCACTCGCGTCGTTTAGGATTCTAACACTTGAATCACTCGCTACGCTCGTGATTCGATCATTATAAATCACTCTATACGGTAGTGATTCATTCGTTAGAATCCTTCACTTGCTTGTAATTCATCTATGACCCTCGATTTAAATCCGTCTTTTATTCAATAGTTGCATAATATACTATTTTACTTATCTGTGCGCAATGCAATCGTATTGCACACAAAGTATATGTACCTAGGTAGGTACTTAGGTAGGTACAGTCAAAAATTAAATAATAAATAAATATTATAGACAATCCACACAACACTATCTAGCCCCAAACTAAGCAGAGCTTGTACTATGTAAATACATACTTATTAGAATACATACAATATAACACCCAGACAGAGAACAAACATCTGTTTTCACCACACAAATATTTGTTCTCGGTGGTGATCGAACCCACGACCTACGGCTCAGAAGGCAGAGCTACTACCAACTGAGCTGAGAGGCCAGTAATTATTTCACCATTATAAAGCTAGGTACATTATCCGTGAGTAACATAGGCTATAGTTTTTAGGGTTCCGTAGCCAAATGGCAAAAACGGAACCCTTATAGATTCGTCATGTCTGTCTGTCTGTCTGTCTGTCTGTCCGGCCGTGTCACAGCCATTTTTCTCCGAAACCATTAGAGCTAGACTGATTAAACTTGGTGAGTAGATGTATTCTGTGAACCGCATTAAGATTTTTACACAAAAATAGAAAAAAAACTATAAATTTTGGGGGTCCCCATACTTCAAACTGCAACTCAAAAAAAATTTTTTCGTCGAACCCATACGTGTAGTATCTATGAATAGGTCTTCAAAAATGATGTTGAGGTTTCTAATATTATCGTTTTTTTCTAAACTGAATAGTTTGCGCGAGAGACACTTCCAAAGTTGAAAAAAGTTGGTCCCCCCCCCTCTAACTTCTAAAATAAGGGAATGATAAAACTAAAAAAAATATATGTTGTACATTACTAGGTATGCAAACTTTCAACGATATTTGGTTTGAACGAGATCTAGCCAGTAGTTTTTTTTTTATACGTCATAAATCGTAAACCGCAATTTACCTTTCGACGAACTACAAGAACTTGTTTCCTGTTTATTTTCTGTATATTATGTTACTTGATGCTACGGAACCCTTCATGGGCGAGTCCGACTCGCACTTGTCTGCTTTATTATTAACTAGCGACGACACCCACACCCAACACAGTGCCCGGCGCGGCGCGCGAGGGGATTTCATAGTAACTGCACTGTAATCTGTATTCTGTGATTACAAAACTATTGATATCTTTGTGAAATATGCATAGATTTTTATCAAACGTTTTTTAATGAATAAAGTTTTGTTTGCTGCTGTACCATTTTTGAGTTTTGGGTGGCAGAATCCGTAGGTAGGTACTAAACTAAAGTACCTACCTAACTAAGTACGTACTAAACTAAACTGCGCTCGCTCACCTAAATCCAATGATATTTTAATTTTTTTTTTGTAGGTAAGTATATAGATACTACCTAGGTATCTACTATCTATCGAACAAACTCGAAAACTAATAAACCGATTTCAAAATCTTTCACCTCAATAATTAGGTAATGTTTATGTTAATTAGGAGAGTTATCGCGGGTGGCCTTTCCCATACAAAAATATGCTGTTTTAGATGGCGATATATAAACTTATTCCTATGGTAATATAGCTGTAATCATTATTATTATTGTAGCTTTGTACGTTTTCATTTTGCAACACAAATCACAATCAAATATGCACTTAATCCGCTAACAAATAGAGCGCTTCCCACCCGCCGAGACCCAGCGACGCCGGCGCCGGCGGCGCGCGGCGGCGAGGCGATTTCATAGTAACTACACTGTAATCTGTATTCTGTGATTACAAAACTATTGATATCTTTGTGAAATATGCATAGATTTTTATCAAACGTTTTTTAATGAATAGTGTTTTGTTTGCTGCTAAACTAAAACTAATAAACCGATTTCAAAATCTTTCACCTTTAGCACAGAAGAAATAAATACTTAGGCCATTAACAGGCCATAATCCCTGAGTATAACATAACCGACGAGAACCGACAACCGTTGGGGATTAAGGTTCTCGAATGGTGACCACGAACCAGAAGACGAAACGTAGAGCACCCACCAACCCGATGCGATGGACCGATGACATTGTTTAAGATCGCGGGGAGTCGGTGGATGGAAAGGGTGAAAGGGGTCGGTTACATACAAACTTACAAACTTACATACAGGTGAAGCTAATAAAAGCGTTATAAAAACATGATCATACTAGTAGTTCGCCCCGAACTGAGATCTCGTGATGCGATCCCAAAAGCTCCGAAAAGTTAAGTATATAGGTACTACCTACTGTTAACCAGTTTTCTCGAGTGGTGGAAAAAAAGGAACTCACTAACTTTGTATGGTTAACTCAATTGGCCAATTGATTGAAGAGTTCCGTTGGACAGACCTTGGCTCCATCATCAGACCAGGTCGCTTTCACCATTTTATGACAACTAAGTACCTACCTCCTTAATTTATTTCAAGAAAAAAAATATTAAGAAAGAGCCGACCAGTAGAAAAACCTTGATGTCAACGAAATGCTTAGAGATGGGGGCTCTCGGATCGTTGGTTATCTTAATTTAACCTTTTATTTTGTATAGCAAAAACTGAGCGTCCTAAAAAAAAGTATACCTACCTAAACTGTTTTGAAATGTCCAAACAAAGTTCTTTCATATGACATGTAACTTGATTTTTTTGTGTCACTTTTTTTATTTTTGCACCCCTAAAAAATCCCATATTATCTTAATAACCTCTCATCCGATTTTACTCTTAAACTTACCAGTAAATTTCTCAAGTACCTACAAGCTATCGACTTATCAAATTTCATGCAGATCGGATAAACGGTTCGAAAGTTATCGCCGGACAAACATAGGTACCTACATAAATAGGTACATACATCATCATCATCATCATCATTATCAGCCTGAAGAAGTCCACTGCTGGACATAAGCCTCCCCTACACATTTCCAGGAAGAACGGTTCTGAGCCCTTTCCATCCATCGACTTCCCGCGATCTTAACAATGTCGTCGGTCCATCTGGTGGGTGGGCGCCCTACGCTTCGTCTTCCGGTTCGTACATACATACGCACATAAAATGCAAAATCGCCCTAGTTGTTTGTAAGATCTTCGTTCGCTTCACTCACTCGATCAATTATCGCGGCGTGTTTGCTTCCGCAATTAGTGTGCCTGTGTGCCAAATTTCATCCAGATCGATAAAAAATGCGTCTTGCGGCCAGCACAGACAGGCAGAGCGAGACATACCTACCTACCCCAAGCATTGATAGCTAATTTGATTTCGAAACTTAGACGCTTCGCTTGCTTGGTCAATTATTTTTCAAGTCTAACGAAACGAAACGATGTGTGGTTTCTAGCAAGTCCTGACAAGTCCAGACAAGTCCTGAAAAATAATGCTAGTGTAACCTATGTAAACATTGTAGAAAACCAGGTAGGTAGGTATGGAATGGCATCCCGCGAGGGTACGCGGGGCGAGGGGGGAGGGGATTCAGCCCGAATTGGTGGCTGGTTACAGTGTCCGGTCTATGCGTAGTAGTAACCCCTAGGTATTATTATTATACTTTTCTCTGTAGCAACTAGGCAGGCAAGTAGGTACCTAGGTACCTACTTAAATTACAAAGATTTTTAGGATAGGTAGGTATATTATATAATATCGCCATCTAGGTTTTAACAGCTAAACTAATTTGCTAGTCGGAGCATTTTTGAATCGAACCCTGATTGACGGTACCGAAACCGATTCACTGGGTATTCGTAACCTACAAAGTAGGTTACAACAACGCTCAGAATAGATGAATTTTACCTAACTAAAAGGTTACCGAAACCGATTCACTGGGTATTCGTAACCTACAAAGTAGGTTACAACAACGCTCAGAATAGATGAATTTTACCTAACTAAAAGGTTACCGAAACCGATTCACTGGGTATTCGTAACCTACAAAGTAGGTTACAACAACGCTCAGAATAGATGAATTTTACCTAACTAAAAGGTTACCGAAACCGATTCACTGGGTATTCGTAACCTACAAAGTAGGTTACACCAACGCTCAGAATAGATGAATTTTACCTAACTAAAAGGTTACCGAAACCGATTCACTGGGTATTTGTAACCTACAAAGTAGGTTACACCAACGCTCAGAATAGATGAATTTTACCTAACTAAAAGGTTACCGAAACCGATTCACTGGGTATTCGTAACCTACAAAGTAGGTTACAACAACGCTCAGAAAAGATGAATTTCACCTAACTAAAAGGTTACCGAAACCGATTCACTGGGTATTCGTAACCTACAAAGTAGGTTACACCAACGCTCAGAATAGATGAATTTTACCTAACTAAAAGGTTACCGAAACCGATTCACTGGGTATTCGTAACCTACAAAGTAGGTTACACCAACGCTCAAAATAGATTGACATTACATATTTAATAGGTCCACAAAACCGATTCACTGGGTATTCGTAACCTACAAAGTAGGTTATACCAACGCTCAAAATAGATAAACGTTACCTAATTAAAAGGTTACTGAAACCTATTCACTGGGTATTCGTAACCTTTTTTCCAATTCTCAAAATAGATTAACGTTACCTAATTAATAGGTCCCTGATACCGATTCACTAGGTATTTGTAACCTACAAAGTGGGTTATACCAACGCTCAGAATAGACGAACTTTACCTAATTAAAAGGTTACCGAACCGATTCACTTGGTATTCGTAACCTACAAAGTAGGTTACAACAACGCTCAGAATAGATGAATTTTACCTAACTAAAAGGTTACCGAAACCGATAGTGAATCGGTTTCGGTGGTGGGTATTCGTAACCTACAAAGTAGGTTACAACAACGCTCAGAATAGATGAATTTTACCTAACTAAAAGGTTACCGAAACCGATTCACTGGGTATTCGTAACCTACAAAGTAGGTTACACCAACGCTCAGAATAGATAAATTTTACCTAACTAAAAGGTTACCGAAACCGATTCACTGGGTATTTGTAACCTACAAAGTAGGTTACACCAACGCTCAGAATAGATGATTTTTACCTAACTAAAAGGTTACCGAAACCGATTCACTGGGTATTCGTAACCTTTTTTCCTATTCTCAAAATAGATTAACGTTACCTAATTAATAGGTTCCTGATACCGATTCACTAGGTATTTGTAACCTACAAAGTAGGTTATACCAACGCTCAGAATAGATGAACTTTACCTAATTAAAAGGTAACCGAAACCGATTCACTTGGTATTCGTAACCAACAAAGTAGGTTATACCTACGCTCAAAATATGTTAACGTTACCTAATTAATAGATTACTGAAACCAATTCACTGGGTATTTGTAACCTTCGAAGTAGGTTACACTTATGCTCAAAATAGATTAACATTACCTATTTAATAGGTCCACAAAACCGATTTACTGGGTATTCGTAACCTACAAAGTAGGTTATACCAACGCTCAAAATAGATGAACGTTACCTAATTAAAAAGTTACTGAAACCTATTCACTGGGTATTCGTAACTTATAAAATAGGTTTTTCCTATTCTCAAAATAGATTAACGTTACCTAATTAATAGGTTACTGATACCGATTCACGATTCAGAGTATTGACCTAAATTAACGCTCAAAATAGATTAATATTACCTAAACGAAGAAGGTTACAGCAACCAACTAACTGGGTAAAGGTAACCCAATAAATAGGTCATCGAGACCAAATATGTTGGTTACGCCATTACACAAAATATTACTAACGCTTACCTTCTGGCAAGGTATTTTTTACGTAATGGATATGTTTGTGTTACCCTATTACACGGTTAATTTAACACCAATATTAGGTTTATATTGTTTTCATAATGAACTAGGTAAATTTAACACAATAATTAGGTTTTTATGTGTTAACTTTAACCTTATGGTACGTTACGGTGCGCAATATGTTGTGTTTAACCTACAGCTCAATATTGACTAGGTAGTATTAACCGAATTCTTATTATTATATCAGGTTTATCACCCAGTTAAAAATTGCACTTTACCTATTTTGTAGGTTAATCAAAAAAATACCTACTAGATTACTTGTTTTTACCTATTATGTAGGTTCCGTTGTGCCATTTACGGAAACCTTTACAATAATTTAGTTGATTTTTACCAAAGATTAGGTAGTTTTGACCGATCTGTAGGTAAAGATGCGGATACATGACACATGTTATAACATAACCTCCTCTTTTTTTTGAAGTCGGTTAACAATTTAACAAATCCAGGGTTGTATTTCATTTTTATTAGGTTTTTATAACCGTTTTACAAACCTAAAATCGGTCGTTTTTACCCAAAATTAGGTAATGATGATATAGTTATATAAATATTCGATTTTAGTTGGTAAAATACTGGGTAAATAGTAAAATTTTATTGGGTTTATTTTCGTAAACCTAATAATATTGGGTAGTTTTAACCTTTATTAGGTCAAAAATACCTAATTTCATGTACTACCTAACGCTGTAGGTTGTATTTACCAAGTCCGTTTTAAAAAAGTTGGTAATATCTACCTAATATAGGTTAAAACTACCTAATTTTTGCATTTACCGTTACCTGTAGGTTAACATTAACCTAGTTTTTTTCTCAGTGTGCTTTCTGCGCCGTAGGTCGTGGGTTCGATCCCCACCGAGAACAAATATTTTTGTGGTGAACGTAGATGTTTGTTCTCTGTCTGAGTGTTTTATTGTATTCTATGTATGTACCTACACAAAGAAAAAGTATTATTATCAGCTATCTTGTTCCCATAATACAAGCTCTGCTTAGTTTGGGGCTAGACAGTGTGGTGTGAATT